>CM029023.1:70606856-70866855 GCA_016801055.1 Panax notoginseng
GGACAAAGAAATTAAACCAAACTTGGTAGATGATAAGGCCAAATGGCCGGTTATTAATTAAAAGAAGGAAAGAGATAAGAAGAGATAAGAATAAAAAGAAGACAAGAGAAGAAGAGAGAGAAAGAGAAAGGAAAAAGAAAAGAATGGGAAAGAAAAGAAAAACCGTCAGGGAGAAGAGAAGAGAGAGATCGGTGGCTCTATGAAGGAAGAAGAGGGAGAAATCTCCATGATAGAAAAGAAGAAGAGGAAGAGGAAGAAGAAGAAGAAAAATAAAAAGGTATAAAATTATTATTTTTGCCTTTAAGCTTTCTTCATTTATTTTTTTTGGTATTTGATGAAAGGGGTTTTTGATTTAGAAGTTCAAACATCTATGATCTATGTGTTTTCCATAGATTCAAGTATGGATTTATCCATATTGGGTGTTTATTTTGTTGGAATCAAAAAGGAAAAGAAAAATAATTTTTCTAGTTTTGAAATCTAAAATTTCTATTTACTTTGAAATTCCACCATTTTAAATCTATAACTCCTTTTTACAATCCGTTAAAGAGGGGTGCTAGATATATGTATTTACTAGTTTACCCAAGTGGTAGAACTCAAAAATCACGTTTCTAAAAGTTGTCGTGTGGATTTTTGTTAAAACAGTTCCGATTTTTTAGGTACTATTTTGGGACAGTCTGGAACGGGGGCAATTTCGTCTAGTTTTTATGCTTGAAAAATTCTGGAAAAATTGGGAGTGTTAATATCAGACGATATGAAGGTTTTGTAAAAATCTGAGAATTTTTGGCCATACGGTTTGGGAGTTATGGATTTTACGGTGAAAAATTATTTTTGTGAAGTCACTCGAATAACTCTCTGTGTATAAGTCCAAAAATTACAAACTTTTTACTGGAAGTACATGTGTATAGCAGGAGCATACTGTAAAAATTTCAGAATTTTTGGAGTTAATCTCGATTTATGAAAAATCAGAGAAGATTTGGCTATTATGGATTATTTAAATATAGTAAATGTATTTTAACAATTCCGGGAAAAATATATGTTCAAGATGGAACTATATTATGTCAAATCCCAGAAAAGAAATATTTTTGGAACTGATTTGATATTTTTCATCTAAATGATGAGAAATAGATAAATGAATTTAATTAAATATATGTTGTCCAAAAATATGAAAAATACGATTTTATGACTTGAGACCCTTGAGCATAGTTTATGAAGATTTTGATGAAGTTTTGGGTCGGGTGTTAAGTATTTTGATGTTTATGACATTTTAGAATGATTTAATGCATTTTTTTGGTAATGTGTAAACAATTATAATAAATTGTTTATAAGTTTAGTAAATGATTAAAATATTATTAAAAGATTAATAATATTAGATTATGATATTTTTAAGTGATTGATAACATTGGGATTAAAGTGTTATTAAATCATTGATTTAAAATTTTATTTAGTGATTAATAATAATTATTTAATATGTGCGAAGGATTTAGAATCTAGCTTACTGGATTGAAGAATGTAGAATCCAGTTTGCTGGATTAAAAGAATTATGAATGTAGGCTTGCTGGATTGGAAATATGTTGAATCCAGGTCGCTGGATTTGGAATCCAGTTTGCTGGATTAGAATTTTGATTGCTAGATTTAAAATCCAGGTTGCTGGATTAGTATTTGACTTATTAGATGTTAAAGAATAACTTATGAAATGAAAAAGATTAAGTGTTTATTCATAATGAATATGATACAGTGATTGAAGAATTACCAAAGAATGATAATAATACTGATGTGATAGGATGTTATCTAATATTTGATTAAGTGTTAGATAATCTATTGATAAAGTAATTGTATTATGATACAAAGTAGAATATGCTGACTGAAAGACCAATCTTATAAATGATAGGTCTTACGAAAAGAAGTTAACTTAAATTGCGTAGCAGTAGTCAACAAATCAGACAAGTTCCCCTAACTCAAACTTGAGTTGTATGTTCAAAGCATGTTAGTGAATAATTATTGTTAATTATTCACGTCTATACTAATTTTTGATTCGCACATAGTGCATGTTGCATATGTTCATCAGGTATGAAAGGCTGATCACCTTCATTACCATAAGGTTCAGTTAAATTGTTTATGGTCATTGTACCTTCAAACATTATTGATTCAGTCATGCAATTATTGAAACTTGATTCATGTTATTTCACAATTAATATATTGTTGAAAACTTGAAAGCTTATTCATTCTTTTCAATCATGATATATCTTCATTGTATTTAAAACTTGCTGGGCAAATTTGTTGCTCACCCTTGCTATATTATGATAAAATTTTCAGATTTAGATGAAAGCTCAAATAAAGACAGAAGCAAAGTCAAAGTGCAAGATTAAAATATGTTGCAGCTAGATCTATTAAATTTTTTGATGAAAATAGCATTGTAAATCTTCTAAGATATTGAAGGTATGTATTAAGTTAAGGTTGTAGACCTTGGGAATGATGTGTAAATGTATAATGTATAAACAATTTATATTTATATCTTCCGTAATAATTATAGAATTAGTATACCAGATTCGTGGTAAAAAGTACCCGAATTTGGGGATGCTACAATAGACTTCACAAGAGTTTATGACTAACATACCCGTGATAATTTTATTCAGGTTCCTTGTCACGAAAAAAAAAACGCTCTCTCTTAAACTACCGGCTTTGACTTTTCTGGGATGGCCTTTGGTGCTTCCATCCTAACTGAACTTGTCTTCGGTGAACGATAAAATCGGGCTAAGTGACCTTCTCTTCCAAAATTATAACATATTTTGGACGGCATCGTGCAGTTTGGACTGATGTGTCCCTCCCCTCCGCATTTGAAGCTTATGATAGATGGTCGTTCTCCTTCCTTAACAACGGGTGCTGGTGCTGATGTCTTTCCATCATTGTTGAATCTCCTCTTCATGAAATGTCCATTCTTATTGTTTTGACCATGATTACCACCAAAGTGGTTACCATTTCTGGCATGTTGATTCCCTCCATGCTTATTGTCACCGCTTTGATGACTGTTATCATCGGTATTATCATTTTGCCGGCTGCTCTCTTTTGGTTACGTTGACTCGTTACCGCGCTCCAATAACTGAGCCCTATTTATAACATCTGAGTACAAACACAGTTTATGAGAAATAAGATATTGACGTATCTCCGGTTTCAAACCTCTTAAAAACATTCGCGTCATTCGTTCCTCATTATCGACTAAATGGGATGCAAACCGGGATAACTCCGCAAATTTAGCCTCGTATTGCGAGACGGTCATATTATTTTGCTCTAACTTGATAAACTCCACCTCTTTCATGTGACGAATACTTTCGGGAAAGTACTTGTCGTTGAATAGCTTTTGGAACTTCTCTCAAGACATCTTGAGTGCGTCAGGCTGGGTATGCTTTACAGATTCCCACCAGTGATCTGTCTCTTCACGCAACATAAAGGTGGCAAAGGGAACCTTTTGCTCCTCAGAGCATCCCAAGACATCAAATATCTTGGTGATCTACTTTAACCACGTCTCCGCCTTAAGTGGTTCTGGCTTTCCCAAAAACTCCGGTGGTTCCAGCTCCTTGAATTGCTTAGCGGTGACCAACCGTGGGTTGCCATTGTTTCCTCCTGCATTATGAATAAGAGCCGCCTTCGCCTGATGTTACATGAATTCTAAAAAGCTCCTAAACGTACCTTCGTTCGTCAATTGATCAGTGTTGTTGTTTACAAGAGGATTATCGCCATCTTGTTGCACATTGTCCTGATTATTGATTTGTGGAGACTCCACGGTCTCTTGTGCTCCATTGCTATTCTCAATATTCTCGGATGCCATTTTCAAATACTACCACAAAACAAGGGTTAATTGACATGCAACATATTATCCATATACTCTGACCAACCAATTAAATACCAAATAAACTTAGGTAGGTCATACTAGCGAAGGAAATCCCCGTCTCTCCCCTCCTAGTTCTATTCTCACATCTTAGCCAGGGATCATATCCCTAAGATTTGATACCAACTGTGACGCCCCCAAAATTAGGTATACATCACCCATCTTGGGTTGCCAAATTACATGGTACATAAATTCAAATACAACTTAATAATACAGTTGTCGTGTAAAATACGACAAAGCATGAGCTGTGAGTTTGAATACAAACATTGTCTACTAGAGAGTATAAAAACTCAAATAAAGTTCTCATTACATTTATTGTCACACTATTTAACAAAATAGTGAGGACTACTAATACTATCATCTGAATCGTCACTCCGTTCCCCGACTAGTCCCTGCTACGTTCTCATTTCCTGAAGAGAACAATAAAAGTAAAAGGGTGAGCTCAACTAGCCCAGTAGGAAATATTATGACTAAGATAATTTAGAATATATTATCATTAGTCTTCAACAGTTTTAAACAGATAAAATATAACAAACATCAAGTTTAACTGCAGCGGAACAAGTAATCCATTAAAAGAGTCAAGTCGAGAATAAAATCTACTATCTTTTATGATTTAGAAGGTTTTCATCACTTTTATCACTGGGACTCAGCTTGATAAATAATTCACATCATCGAATCACCCCTGCACTACGGCCAAGGATATTCTTTAGTATCACGACCACAATTATCCATGCACTACGGGCCAAGAATATTTGTGTATTCAATAATGGTCATGATCATGCCAACAACTATCCATCAATGCACTACGGCAAATGAGGATTTTTTTACCACATCATTCGTTACATTACGGTCATGATTACGCCGAATAATCCCTGGTCATAATCATACCAAGTCCATCTATGCACTACAGGCCACAGATGACTTTATCCACATCATTTGTAACATTACGGTCATGATTACACCAAATAATCCCTGGTCATAATCATACCAAGTCCATCTATGCACTACAGGCCACAGATGACTTTCAACATAATATAAACATGAGGATGATGACAATGGCATAATATTCAATAAAACAAGTTCAAGAATTAATTTATCCAGGAACCAATAACGTCCAAATTGTCAACATGATACTGCTTTGTGGAGTAAAATTCAAGAATGCTCAGAAGAATATTTACATGAAAAGATACTAGATGAAGCTCAAATATCAAGGATATTCCACTAATTTCATGGATTATAGAAGTCAAAACTTTAACCAACTGAGTATAATAAAGAATAGAATAACAAAAGAAATCACCAGGCATGCGATAGACCGCACAGGCAGGTTATTCCAACAGATTAATAAATAACGGGATCAGGTCCGGCGTAAAACGCACAGAGAGGATATTCCAACAGAATAATAAAGACGGAACCAGGTCCGGCGTAGAACGCACAGACATGATATTCCAACAGAATAATAAAGACGGAACCAGGTCCGACGTAGAATGCACAGACATGATATTCCAACAGAATAATAAAGACAGAACCAGGTCCGGCGTAGAACGCACAGACAGGATATTCCAACAGAATAATAAAGAATGAAATAATAGAAGAATTTCACCAAGTATACGGTACTTCGCATAGACAGGTTATTCCAACATAATAACAAAGAATGGAATAACAGAAGTTCTCTTCATGAAGACGAAAGAAAGAAATAATATCCCCTACCTTTGAAAGAAACTGGATATAGGAGTAGTGAGGGAGCATACTTCTCTTCTTCTATAGATTTTCTCTCTATAGCTTCTCTCTATAATTTCTCTCTATAATAATGGCTCTAAAGCTTTAGTGAATTGGTGAGAAATGAAGGAAGAATGAGCTTCTATTTATAGAAAAATATAGTTTCGATAATTGCATGTTTTGGGGCTCGAAATATTATAGTATAATACCTTCCTCTTTTTCTTCATTTTTAATTTAGTCCTGCAAGTATTATCAATCTTGCACCAACTTCACTAATAGTAAATCATGTGAATCAATAGTACAATAATGTGAATAAATAGTATAATCATGTGAAAAAATTAATTACAGTATAGTACCTTCAACTATACCTCAATTTTTAACTTAGTCATGCAAGTATTATCAATCTTGCACCACCACCCCTTATAGTATAAGAATGTGAATCAATAGTATCCTGTGAATAGTAACTCGTGAATAGTACTCCGACACGAAAAGTGCTCCGAATACCCGAGTGAACAATATAACCTCCAGACATCAATTATCATCGAAATAAATGTTAATTTCCAATAACACTAATAATACCAATACAATGGAACAATCAATTACATCTTTAATCAACACAACTTATTCATCATTAATGTTATAACTCACAATATTTAACAACTAAGTCGTTCCCAGGAAAGAGGAGGCTTTCCGATAAGGATTTCTCCTTATTGGCGCGCAATGAGGTGACCAAACCTCTCCTTGACAGAACTTCTAGACATTGTCAATATTGCAAATAATAATATGAATAACTTTGTCATCTCAATTATTGATTTAATAAAATAACATATTATGCAGATGATACTATAACAATAATTGAATCAATAATATGAGAGATATGATGCAGCAATTACTGTAACAATAATTGGGTATAACTGAGTGACTTCTCACGTAAGCATCTATAATCAATACTGTGTGCTACTATGCAACCACGCATATTACTGTACTTTTACTACCGGATAGTTCAACAGTTTAACGGTAGCCCTTTCGCCGTTATTTTCATAAAGTATCTTTGTCGTTTTCTCAATTCCACAATAATTTCGTGTGGGGTCCACCAATGATTGTGCCGTTGTACGAATATTCTCCGACAAAAAGAATATTCCCCGACCAATCGAATATTATATAACAACTTGCATACTTTGTAAAATTTATAAATACTACCCACAACTATAACATTATATCAAATTCATACCATAATATTCAAAAAAAATATTTCGAGAATATTAAATATTTATTCATAAAATCTGGGGTCTCACATCAAAGCTTAGGGATATGATCCCTGGCTAAGATGTGAGACTAGAACTAGGCAGGGAGAGACGTGAAATTCCTTCGCTAGTATGACCTACCTAAGTTTATTTGGTATTTAATTGGTCGGTCAGAGTATAGAGATAATATGTTGCATGTCAATTAACCTTTGTTTTATGGCAGTATTTGAAAATGACATCCGGGAATGTTGAGAATAGCAATGGAGCAC
The DNA here is from genome assembly GCA_016801055.1 of Panax notoginseng. Lineage (NCBI taxonomy): Eukaryota > Viridiplantae > Streptophyta > Magnoliopsida > Apiales > Araliaceae > Panax > Panax notoginseng. Next base: position 70,613,969 of record CM029023.1, read on the forward strand.
ATGAGACCGTTGAGTCTCCACAGATCAATAATCAGGATAATGTGCATCAAGAAGGCGACAATCCTCAGGCAAACAACAATACGGACCAGATGATGAACGATAGAATGTTCAGAGGCTTTATGCAATTCATGCAACATCAGGAAAGAGCGGCTTCTGTCCAAAATGTAGGTAGAAACACTGAAAACTCTCGGACGGTCACCGCTAAATAGTTCAAGGAGCTGGGACCACCGGAGTTTATTGGAGAGCCAAACCCACTTAAGGCGAAAGCGTAGATAAAACAGATCACCAAGATATTTGATGTCTTGGGTTGCTCCGAGGAGCAAAAGGTTCCCTTTTCCACCTTTATGTTGCGGGGAGAGGCACATTACTGGTGGGAATCGATAAAGCGTACTCAACCTGCCGCACTGAAGATGTCTTGGGAGAAGTTCCAAGAACTGTTCAATGACAAGTATTTTCCCGAAAGTATTCGTCACATGAAGGAGGTAGAGTTCATCAAGTTAGAGCAGAACAATATGACCGTGTCGCAGTATGAAGCTAAGTTTGCCGAGTTGTCCCGATTTGCGTCCCACTTGGTTGATAATGAGGAGAAAATGATGTGGATGTTTTTAAGAGGTTTGAAACCGGAGATACGTCAATATCTTATTTCTCATAAATTGTGTTTGTATTCAGATGTTGTTAATAGAGCTCAGTTATTGGAGCGTGATAACGAGTCAACCCAACCGAGAGAGAGCAGCCGACAAGTCGATAATACCAGTGGTAGCGGTCATTAAAGCGGTGACAACAAGCGTGGAGGGAATCAACATGCCAGAAATGGTTATCACTTCGGTGGTAATCATGGCCATGACAATAAGAATGGACATTTCAAGAAGAGGAGATTCAACAACGATGGAAAGACGTCAGCATCAGCACCCGTGGTTAATGAAGGAGAACGACCACCTATCATATGCTTCAAATGCGGAGGGGAGGGACATATCAGTCCAAACTGCGCGATGCCATCCAAAGCGTGTTATAATTGTGGAAAAGAAGGTCTCCTAGCCCAATTTTGTCGTTCACCAAAGACAAGTTCAGCCAAGATGGAGGCACCAAAGGTCGTCCCAGAAAAGTCAAAGCCGGTAGTGCAAGGGAGAGCGTTTGTTGTGACCTCCCAAAAAGCAAGGAACCCGAACGAGATCATCACGGGTAAACTTATCATAAACTTTAGCGAAGTCTATACCTTATTTGATACCGGTTCTACCCATTATTTTATTTCTCCTACTTGCGCTCAACGATTAAATTTGACTCCGGAGAAATTAGACTTTGACTTATCTGTTGAAACTCTATTGGGAGAAACCTTCATTACATCCACTGTTTATAAGTCTTGTTTGGTTCAAATCGGTACCCTCACATTACCTGTCGATCTTATTTTATTAAAAAATACTTGCATTTGATGTGATTCTAGGGATTGATTGGTTAACTACTCATCATGCTAAAATTGATTGTTTTCGTAAGGTTGTTAGCTTTCATATTCCTAATCAACCTATTATGCGAATTCAAGCGACCAAACCATTAAAATCAATCACTGTCATCTCAAGCCATAAAGCTATTCGTTTATTAAAAAACGGATGTCAAGCTTTCTTAGCTCATGTCACGGATCTAAACAAAAATACGTCAGTTTTGAATGATATTTCTATTGTTAATAAATTCCTTGACGTATTCCCTGAAGAACTTCCTGGCCTACCCCCAGAGCGTGAAATTGAATTTTGTATCAACCTTGAACCCGGTACAAAACCTATTTTCAAAGCCCCATATCGAATGGCTCCTATTGAACTTCACGAGTTAAAGACTCAACTGCAGGAATTGTTAAACATTGGCTTTATTCGTCCTAGTACTTCTCATTGGGGTGCTCTTGTTCTATTCGTGAAGAAGAAAGATAGGAGTTTGCGACTTTGTATTGATTATCGGGAGTTGAATCATGTCACCATCAAAAATAAGTACCCATTGCCACGTATTGATGACCTGTTTGACCAGTTGCAAGGAGCACAATTCTTTTCAAAGATCGATCTTCGTTCTGGATATCATCAGCTGAAGGTTAGAACTGAGGATATTCCAAAGACTGCCTTCAGAACTCGGTACGGGCATTATGAATTCTTAGTCTTGTCTTTTGGATTGACTAATGCTCTTGCTACCTTCATGGATATGATGAACCGAGTATTCAAGAAATATTTGGATCACTTTGTGGTCGTCTTTATTGATGACATCCTCATATATTCCAAAAGCCGTGAAGATCATGAGCAACACTTAAGGTTGATACTCCAAAAGCTTCGTGAAAACAAGCTTTATGCCAAGTTGAAGAAATGCGAGTTCTGGCTTGAAGAAGTAGCATTCCTTGGGCACGTGATATCAAATCATGGAATATCTGTTGACCCAGCAAAGATTGAAGCTATTCAAAGCTGGGAGCAACCTACATCAGTGACCGAAGTACGTAGCTTTCTCGGCTTAGCTGGTTATTATTAGAGATTTGTAAAAGAGTTTTCTCGAATCGCTACTCCATTAACTCAGCTGACTCGAAAAGATAAAAAATTCGGTTGGAGCGTGGAATGTGAGAAGAGTTTTCAAGAACTCAAGAGGAGGCTTATTTCAGCACCTGTTCTGACAATACCATCTGGCTCGGAGGGATTTGTCATCTACAATGATGCTTCAGGAAAAGGGTTAGGATGTGTTCTCATGCAACATAGGAAAGTCATAGCCTATGCCTCACGACAACTCAAAGAATATGAGAGGAATTATCCTACTCATGATCTAGAGTTGGCAGCTGTCGTTTTTGCGCTTAAGATTTGGAGGCATTACCTGTATGGAGAGAAGGTGGAGATCTATACGGATCATAAAAGCCTCAAATATTTCTTCACTCAAAAGGAACTCAACATGCGGCAACGACGATGGCTTGAGCTGTTGAAAGATTATGATCATACCATTTAATACCATCCTGGAAAAGCAAACGCAGTAGCTGACGAATTGAGTAGAAAAGCATATGCGGGTACGAGTGCATTATTGTCAACACAAAGGCCCATTTTGTATGACTTGCAAAGGATGGAGATAGAGATAAAGACTCCAGGGACCCATGTGATGATGGCGAATATACGAGTAGAACCGACTTTAATTGATTAAGTTAAAGTTGCTCAAGCTACAGACCTGGAGCTGATGCGTATGAGGAAGAAAGTGCAAGAAGGTGCTATGCCGGAAGCAAGAATTGATGAAGAAGGAATACTTCGAGTCAACTCCAGACTTTGTGTTCCTAACGACCCTGATTTAAAGTATAAAATCATGATGGAGGCGCACAACACACCGTTTGCAATCCATCCTGGGAGTACCAAAATGTATCGTGATCTTCGACATACATTTTGGTGGAGCAATATGAAGAGAGAGATATCGGAGTTTATCTCAAGGTGTTTAACTTGTCAACGAGTTAAGGCGGAGCATCAAGTACCAAAAGGTCCATTGCTGTGACGCCCCCAAAATAGATATACATCACTCATCTTGAGTCGTCAGATACAAGGTACTGGATACAAATACAACTTAATAATACAACTGTCGTGTACAATACGACCAAACATAACATGTGAGTTTGAATACAAATATTGTCTATTAGAGAGTATAAAAACTCAAAGTAGGTCCTCATTACAATTATTATCACACTATTTCACAGAATAGTGAGTACTACTAATGCACTATCTAGGACCATCACTCTGTTCCCCGACTAGTCCCAGCTACGTTCTCATTTCCTAAAGAGAACAGTGAAAGAAAGGGTGAGCTCAACTAGCCCAGTAAGAAATATTATGACTAAGATAATGCAGAACAAATTATCATTAGCCTTCAACAGTGTTAAACTGATAAAATATAACAAACATCAAGTTTAACAGCAAAGGAACAAGCAATCTATTAAAAGAGTCAAGTAGAGAATAAAATCTACTATCTTTTATGATTTAAAAAGTTTTTCATCACTGATATCGCCGAGACTCAGCTTAATAAATAATCCACATCATTGAACCACCCCTGCACTACGGCCAATGATATTCTTTAGTATCACGACCACAATTATCCATGCACTACGGGTCAAGAATATTTGTGTATTCATTAATGGTCATGATCATGCCAACAACTGTCTATCAATGCACTACGGGCCAATGAGAACTTTTACTACATCATTTGTAACATTACGGTCATGATTATACCGAATAATCCCTGGTCATAATCATACCAAGTCCATCTATGAACTACAGGCCATAAATGACTTTCAACATATTATAAACATGAGGATGATGATAATTCAATAAAACAAGTTCAAGAATTAATTTATCCAAAAATTAATAACGTCCAAATTGTCAACATGATACTGCTTTGTGGAGTAAAATTCAAGAATGCTTAGAAGAATATTTCCATGAAAAGATACTGGATGAAGCGCAAATATCAACATATTCCACTAATTTCACGGAGTATAGATGTCAAAACTTTAACCAACTGAGTATAATAAAGAATGGAACCAGGTCAGGCGTAATCCGCATCGACGGGATATTCCGACAGAATAATAAATAATGGAACCAGGTCCGGCGTAAACGCACAAACAGGATGTTCCAACAGAATAATAAAGAATGGAATAACAACAGAATTCAACAGGCATGCGATAGACAGCACAGACAGGTTAGCCCAACGGAATAATAAAGAATGGAATAACAGAAGCTCTCTTCATGAATACAAAAGAAGTAACACCCCTTACGAGTACAACAAATAATATCCCTTACCGTAAAAGAAACTAGATATAAGAGTAGGAAAGTAGCAGAATACTTTTCTTCTTTGTCTCTATAATTTCTCTCTAAAGGGTTTCAGTGAATTCGTAAGAAATAATGAAGGAATGAGCTTCTATTTATAGAAAAATGAACTGCATAGTAACTAACTCATGAACGGTCCAGATTGATTTACTTTAATCTGACGGTCCGTATTTAAAGCAAAATCTTTTAAATAAAATATAATATATTCTATTTATAATCTAATAAAACGAATAACTTTATAAAAAATTTTACTATGCAAATACTATGCAGGCACTATGCAAACACTATGCATAATAAAATATAATATATTCTAATTATTGTCTAATAAAACAAATAACTTTATAAAAGTATTCCGTTTTATATAAAAGACTAAAAGACAATTTGCACCCCAAATTTTATACCGGTGTTGAATTTTGCACCCCAAACCGAAAAAAGTGTCCAAGTACACTCCAAACTTCATTATACGTAACAAAACGCACACTTTCTTCACTTAATCGGTCAAAAGTGTCCGGCTAAGGCGGTAACAAAAGTTTGGGGTGCAAATTATAACAGTATCTTAAAAATTGGCAAAAATAATTAATTTTAAATAAAATAAAATGATTTTAAATATAAGAACATTTAAAAACAGAATTTTAAAATAGTTAGCATACAATTACCATACAATGAAATTTTTTTTTTAAACTGTTATAAATTTTTTTAAGACAAAATAAATTTTTTTAACTGTTTTTAACAAATTTTTTTAAACTGTTTTTAACAAATTTTTTTTTAAACTGTTAGCAATTTTTTTTAAAACTGTTATAAATTTTTTTTAAACTGTTAAACTTTTTTTTTTAAAACAAAATAAATTTTTTTAACTGTTTTTAACAAAAAAAAAGTTAAACTGTTTTTAACAAAAAAAATTTGAGACTGTTATAAATTTTTTTTTAAACTGTAATACTTTTTTTTAAAAACAACATAAATTTGTTTAACTGTTTTTAACAAAATTTTTTTTAAAACAAAATAATTTTTTTTAGCAAAAAAAAAGTTAAACTGTTTTTAACAAAAAAAATTTAAATTGTTTTTAACAAAAAAAATTTAAGCTGTTTTTAAAAAAAAATTTGAAACTGTTATAAATTTTTTTAAAACTGTTTTTAACAAAAAAAAATTGAAAACTGTTATAAAAAAATTTCTAACTGTTATAAAAAAAGACTAAAAGACAATTTCCACCCCAAATTTTACACTAGTGTTAACTTTTGCACCTCAAATCAAAAAAAGTGTCTAAGTACACCCCAAACTTTATTATACGTAACAAAACGCACACTTTCTTCATTTAACCGGTCAAAAGTGACCGGCTAAGGCGATAACAAAAGTTTGGGGTGCAAATTATAACAGTATCTTAAAAATTGGTAAAAATAATTAATTTTAAATAAAATAAGATGATTTTAAATATAAGAATTTTTAAAAACAGAATTTTAAAATAGTTACCATACAATTTAAAAACAATTTTTTTTAAACTGTTATAATTTTTTTTGAAAACAAAATAAATTTTTTTAACTATTTTTAACAAAAAAAATTTAAACTGTTTTTAACAAAAATTTTTTTTAACTGTTATAATTTTGTTTAAAGCTGTTATAAAAAAAAAATTTAAACTGTTAAATTTTTTTTTAAAACAAAATAAATTTTTTTTAACTGTGTTTAACAAATTTTTTTTTAAATTGTTTTTAACAAATTTTTTTTAAACTGTTAAATTTTTTTAACAAAAAAAATTTAAACAGTTTTTAACAATTTTTTTTAAAACTATTTTTAACAAAAAAAATTTAAATTGTTTTTAACAAAAAAAATTTAAAACTGTTATAAATTTTTTTTTAACAACAATTTTGTAAAACTGTTATAAAAAAAATTCTAACTATTATAAAAAAAAATTTAAAACAAAATAAATTGTTTTAACTGTTTTTAGAATTTTTTTTAAACTGTTTTTAACAAAAAAAATTTAGACTGTTATAATTTTTTTTTAAACTGTTATAATTTTTTTTAAAACAAAATAAATTTATTTAACGGTTTTTAACAAAAAAAATTTTAAACTCTTAAATTTTTTTAAAAAACAAAATAATTTTTTTTAACTGTTGTTAACAAAAAAAAATTTAAACTGTTTTTAATAAATTTTTTTAAAACTGTTTTTAACAAAAAAGATTTAAACTGTTTTTAACAAAAAAAATTTTAAATTGTTTTTAACAAAAAAAATAAACAGTGATAAAAAAAAAGTAACTGTTATAAAAAAAAATTTAAAATAAAAAAATTTGTTTTAACTGTTTTTAGCAATTTTTTAAAACTGTTTTTAACAAAAAAAAATTTAGACTATTATACTTTTTTTTTAAACTGTTATAAAAAAAATTATAAAACAAAATAAATTTTTTTAACTGTTTTTAGCAAAAAAATTTAACTGTTTTTAACAAATTTTTGTTTTAAACTGTTTTGAACAAAAAAAATTTAAAACTGTTATAAACTTTTTTTTTAACTGTTATAAATTCTTTTTAAAACAAAACAATTTTTTTTAACTGATTTTTAACAAATTTTTTTTAGACTGTTATAATTTTTTTTAAACTGTTATAAATTTTAGTTTGTTTTAAAAAAAAATTGTTAAACAAATTTTAAATTTTTTTTAAACTGTTACAATTTGCACCCCAAACTTTTGTTACCGCCTTAGCCGATCACTTTTGACCGGTTAAGTGAATAAAGTATGCGTTTTGTTACGTATAATGAAATTTGGGGTGTACTTAGACACTTTTTTCGGTTTGGGGTGCAAAAGTCAACAACAGTGTAAAATTTGGGGTGCAAATTGTCTTTTAGTCTAAAAAAAATTTTAAAACAAAATAAATTGTTTTAACAGATGTTAGCAACTTTTTTTTTAAACTGTTTTTAACAAAAAAAATTTTAGACTGTTATAATTTTTTTTTAAACTGTTATAAATTTTTTTTAAAACAAAATAAATTTGTTTAACGGTTTTTAACAAATTTTTTTTAAAACAAAATAATTTTTTTGAACTGTTTTTAACAAAAAAAAATTTAAACGGTTTTAAACAAATTTTTTTAAAACTTTTTTTTACAATTTTTTTTAAACTATTATAAAAATTTTTAAAACTTTTTTTAACAAAAAAAAAAATTTTAACTGTGATAAAAAAAATTTAACTGTTATAAAAAAAAATGTAAAACAAAAAAATTTGTTTTACCTGTTTTTAGCAAATTTTTTTAAACTGTTTTAACAAATTTTTTTTTAGACTGTTATAATTTTTATTTAAAACAAAATAAATTTTTTTAACTGTTTTTAGCAAAAAAAATTAACTGTTTTTAATAAAAAAAAATTGTAAACTGTTTTTTAACAATTTTTTTTTTAAAACTGTTATAAACTTTTTTTTTAACTGTTATAAATTTTTTTTAAAACAAAACAAATTTTTTTAACTACTTTTAGCAATTTTTTTTAAAACTGTTTTTAACAAAAAAAAATTTAGACTGTTATAATTTTTTTTTAAATGTTATAAATTTTAGTTTGTTTTAAAAAAATTTGTTAAAAAAAGTTTAAATTTTTTTAAACTGTTACAATTTGCACCCGAAACTTTTGTTACCGACTTAGCCGGTCACTTTTGACCGGTTAAGTGAAGAAAGTATGCGTTTTATTAAGTATAATGGAGTTTGGGGTGTACTTAGACATCTTTTTCGGTTTGGGGTGCAAAAGTCAACAACGATGTAAAATTTGGGGTGCAAATTGTCTTTTAGTCTATATAAAAAGATTTTACTATTAGCCTAATAAAATGAATAACTTTATAAAAGTATTCTGTTTTATATAAAAAGCTTTTCTGTTTTATTACATTAATAATACTAATAAAACAAAACTGAGTGACTTATCACATAAACATCAATAATCAATACCGTGTGCTACTGTGCAACTACGCATATTACTGTACTTTTAACACCGGGTGTTTCAACAGTTAACAATAAAACTTTCGCCGTTATTTTCATAAAGTATTTTTATCGTTTTCTTAATCCGACAATAATTCCGTTATGGGGTCCACCAATGATTGTGTCGTTGTACGAATATTCCCTGTTAAAATGAATATTCCCCGACCAATCGAATATTATATAACAACTTGCGTACTTTGTAAAATTTATAAATATTACCCACAACTATAACATTATATCAAATTTACTCCATAATATTCAAAAATGATATTTATAGAAAATTCATTTTTATTTATAAAAGTTGGGGTCTTACAACCTCCCATTCTTATGAAATTTCGCCCTTAAAATTAGGGTACGTACCTGGTATGTCGAAGAGGTAAGGATACCTTGATTTCATTTCAGATTCTAACTCCCAAGTCATTTCCTTAACATCGTGGTTTCTCCACAAAACTTTGACTTGAGGTATAACCTTAGAGTGTAGAATATGTTCCTTCTTATCCAAGATTTGAACAGGAACCTCTTCATACGTCAAATCTTCAGCTATTTCGTCCGGTTCTAACTCAATAATGTGGTTCGGGTCTTTCACATATTTATGTAACATGGATATGTGAAAAACGTTATGAACATGAGACATACTTGGCGGTAAAGCGAGTCTATAAGCTACAGTTCCTACTCGATCGAGGATTGAAAATAGGCCAATGAACCGAGGATTGAGCTTTCCTCTCTTTCCAATTCTCGTAACTCCTTTCCATGGAGCAACACGTAACAACACATGATCTCCAATATCGAATTCCACGTCCTTTCGATGAAGATCAGCATAACTCTTTTATCGATCTTGTGAGGTTTTTATACGTTGTCGGATCGTTTGAATCTTTTCCGTAGTCATACGTACCAACTCCGGTCCCAATAATGTTGCTTCACCCACCTCATCCCAGCATACTAGAGAACGACACTTCCTTCCATACAACGCTTCGAATGGAGCCATGTCAATACTTGCTTGATAACTGTTGTTGTAGGAAAACTCCACCAATGGTAAGAACTTGTCCCAACTTCCCTTGAAATCAAGGACACAGAGTCTTAATAGATCTTCAAGAGTTTGAATAGTCCTCTCTGACTGTCCGTCCGTTTGAGGATGATATGCCGAGCTAAATAGTAAATCTGTGCCCATAGCTTTCTGCAAACTAACCCAAAATCATGAAGTGAATCTTGGGTCTCGATCAGAAACTATGGATACTGGCATACCATGCAGTCTTACAATCTCGTTTATGTACATGCGAGCAAGACGTTCAAGTGTATAAGTTTCTCGTATCGGTAAGAAATGAGCAGACTTGGTCAATCTATCAACAACGACCCAAATCACATCTATACCTTGAGAAACCTTAGGAAGACCGGTAACGAAATCCATGGTAATGTGCTCCCACTTTCAATCTAAAATTTCAAGTGGTTACAATGGACCTTTTGGTACTTGATGTTCCGCTTTAACTCGTTGACAAGTTAGACACCTTGAGATAAAAAACGCTATCTCTCTCTTCATATTGCTCCACCAAAATGTATGACGAATATCATGATACATTTTGGTACTCCCAGGATGGATTGCAAACGGTGTGTTGTGCGCCTCCATCATGATTTTATACTTTAAATTAGGGTCGTTAGTAACACAAAGTCTGGAGTTGACTCGAAGTATTCCTTCTTCATCGATTCTTGCTTCCGACATAGCACCTTCTTGCACTTTCTTCCTCATACGCATCAGCTCCAGGTCTGTAGCTTGAGAAGCTTTAACTTTATCAATTAAAGTCGGTTCTACTCGTATATTCGCCATCATCACATGGGTCTTTGGAGTCTTTAACTCTATCCCCATCCTTTGAAAGTCACACAAAATGAGCCTTTGCGTTGACAATATCGCACTCGTACTTGTATATGATCTTCTACTCAATGTGTCAGCTACCATGTTCGCTTTCCCAGGATGGTATTGGATGGTATGATCATAATCTTTCAACAGTTCAAGCCAACGTCGTTGTCGCATGTTGAGTTCCTTTTAAGGAAAGAAATATTTGAGGCTTTTATGATCCGTAAAGATCTCCACCTTCCCCCCATTCAAGTAATACCTCCAAATTTTAAGTGCAAAGACAACAGCTGCCAACTCTGGATCATGAGTAGGATAATTCTTCTCATATTCTTTGAGTTATCACGAGGCATAGACTATGACTTTCCCATGTTGCATGAGAACACATCCCAACCCTTTTCCCTAAGCATCACTATAGATAACAAATCCCTCCGAGTCAGATGGTATTGTCAGAACAGATGCTGAAATGAGTCTCCTCTTGAGTTCTTGAAAACTCTTCTCACATTCTTCGTTCCAACCGAACTTTGTATATTTCTGAGTCAGTTGAGTTAATGGAGTAGCGATTCGAGAAAATCCTTCCACGAATTTCCGATAATAACCAGCTAAACCGAGAAAGCTACGTACTTCGGTTATTGATTTAGGTTGCTCCCAGCTTTGAATTGCTTCAATCTTTGTCAAGTCAACAGATATTCCACAACTTGATACTACGTGCCCAAGGAATGCTACCTCCTCTAGCCAGAACTCGTATTTCTTTAACTTGGCATAAAGCTTGTATTCACGAAGCTTTTGGAGTACCAACCTCAAGTGTTGCTCATAATCTTCACGGCTTTTGGAATAAATAAGGATGTCATCAATAAAGACGACCACAAAATGATCTAAATATTCCTTGAATACCCGATTCATCATATCCATGAAGGCAGCAGGAGCATTAGTCAATCCAAAAGACATGACTAAGAATTCATAATGCCCGTACCGAGTTCTGAAGGCAGTCTTTGGAATATCCTCCATTCTAACCTTCAGCTGATGATATCCAGAACGAAGATCGATCTTTGAAAAGAATTGCGCTCCTTGCAATTGGTCAAACAGGTCATCAATACGTGGCAATGGGTACCTATTTTTTATGGTAACATGATTCAACTCCCGATAATCAATACAAAGTCGCATACTCCCATCTTTCTTCTTCACAAATAAAACATGAGCATCCCAAGGAGAAGTACTAGGACGAATAAAGCCAATGTCTAACAATTCCTGCAGTTGGGTCTTTAACTCCTGAAGTTCAATAGGAGCCATTCGATATGGGGTTTTGGAAATGAGTTTTGTACCAGGTCGATACAAAATTCAATTTCACGCTCTGGGGGTAGGCCAGGAACTTCTTCAGAGAATACGTCAGGGAATTTATTAACAATAGAAATATCATTCAGAACTGACGTATTTTTGTTTAGATCCGTGACATGAGCTAAGAAAGCTTGACATCCGTTTTTCAATAAACGAATAGTTTTATGGCTTGAGATGACCGTGATTGATTTTAATGGTTTGGTCACTTGAATTCGCATAATAGGTTGATTAGGAATATGAAAGCTAACAACCTTACGAAAACAATCAATTTTTGCATGATAAGTAGTTAACCAATCAATCCCTAGAATCACGTCAAATTCAAGTATTTTCAATGAAATAAGATCGACAGGTAATATGAGGGTACCGATTTGAACCAAACAAGACTTATAAACAGTGGATGTAATGAAGGTTTCTCCCAATGGAGTTTTCATAGAAAAGTCAAAGTCTAATTTCTCCGGAGTCAAATTTAATCGTTGAGCGCACGTAGGAGAAATAGAAGAATGGGTAGAACCGGTATCAAATAAAGTATAGACTTCGTTAGAGTTTATGATAAGCTTACCCGTGATGACCTCATTCGGGTTCCTTACTTTCTGGAAGGTCACAACAAACGCTCTCCCTTGCACTACCGACTTTGACTTTTCTGGGACGGCCTTTGGTGCCTCCATCCTAGCTGAACTTATTTTCGGTAAACGATAAAATCGAGCTAAATGACTGTGACACCCCCAAATCTGGCCACTTCAATCCCATAGATTTGGTGTTCACTGTCCAATTAAAATCATAACTAACTACCCATATCCAAAGGATAAAATTAAACTCAAAAGTTAAAATAATAAATCTCCCATTAAAGGGTTACATAATCTCAAATAAATCCCAGGTCATCTAACCTTTATTACAATCACCAGCGAAAAATTAAAACATGATTATAATTAAATCCATTACATAAGCTTCATAAACAAAATATAAATTAAACGTTGTCGTCTAATCAAGCACTTTGTCCTTGCCCTTGCTTGTAGAAAGCTTTTCAAACTTCGTAACTTCATCTGTATTATTTTATGCAAGAGTGAGCAAAAAATTGCTCACAAGAATGAGAATATACAATAATGTTTTATGAATGACAATTAACTGAGCTTTCAATGGTAAAGTATTCTTACCGGAACAAGGAACTTTAATTCAACAACAATGAGTTCAAAGGAATATTGAACGTTTAAGTTAACAATAGATAACAACATCAAAGAATATACTGAGGGTCACAAGACCACGAACTCTATTCTAGATTTACAAGTATTTCTACTTTAACCTTTAACAGTCTAAAAGACTATAATCATCATCTTCGTCCTAGGTTAACAGGTTTTTCTATTGTAACCTTTAACAGTCTAAACGACTATATGGACCATCATTCCGTACTCCAGGTGATCAGCCATTTGTACTATGTATTGCGCAAACATTTTAACGCTATTGCGTAGCTCTAAAATAATCCCCTGATATAGGGTTGTTCATCTCAGCTTAGATCATCAGGTTCCGAACCAAATGAAGTTTGGTTGGGAATTAGCTTTCAAGGAATTCTAGATCTTCAGACTGCTCATCAACCAAGTACTGGTTGAATCAGATGGAAACAAATAACTATTCAAGAGTTTGATTATAATATCTTTATGAACAAGGTATATCAATGAATCAATAAGAGCTAGAGTATTAATAATTTCTAAATTGAACAAATGTTATCATCGACAACACGCTTCAAAATTTGTGTGAGTGCATATGCAAACCAAAGGAAGTTTGATTTGGGTAGACTTCAAGGGTAATTTAGAGTTTAGAACATTCATCAACTAAGGATTAGTTGAATTGGTAAAGAATTGCTAAGCAACTTAGAGTTCGGTACAATAACGTAAGATAGTACAATGATATTGAAGAACTAAGATCAAACAACAGTTATTAGTAGCTGAATAAACACGCTTCTTACAATAATAATACAGACTTTGAATAAAGAGATAAAGATTAACTAACTTGCTCAACAATAAATGAGTACAGACTTTGAATAACCAAGGTAATCTCGATTGGAATAAAGAAACAAAAATTAACTAGCTTTCTCAACAATAAATGAGGATTAAAGAACTTGCATGACAATAAATCGTTAAACAAAGGATTAGAAATAGAGAATTTGCATAAGTATAGCATAACAATGAAAAGTAACCTTGCTGAATAATAAAGTAGCAAAGGTTAGGGAACTTGCCTCGTGCGTAGGTTAAACAATTAGTATTCACGTTCACCACAAGTCCTACACATACCATATGTACTGACAATACACATTAGTTACACTAATATTAGTTTCATATAACTTACTAACAATATCACATCTTTTCATGAACATCACTATTTAGCTTTATTACAACTACTTAAGTGATCAAGTCATTGCACCAAATACATATTAACAACTTGATACAACATCATATTACATGTCCAAAATGTTATCATTAAGTTATACTAATACACAAAGGGTTGCACTTGCATTCGCGCATCCCGACGCCCTCAGATTGGCTCCAAATATACAATGGTCTTAAAGATGACCATTTTGACTACTACTACAGACCTCAAATTAAAAAACTTAAAGCATAAAAGTTGTAGGTCTACTCGTCCTCGTTCCGGATCATCTTGAATCAACTCAATCGGAGTTTGTATGAGAAAGTTATGGCCGTTTTACTACAGGAGGTCAAAACTGTCCAAATCAGACAACCTTTTCGGCGCCGGGGCGCGGATCAGTGGTGCCGGGGCGCGAGTACCAGCGTCGGGGTGTGAGTTCCAGTGCTGGGGCGCGAGCTACTGGAACTTTGGCGCTGGAGCGCCGAAACTCAGAGAATCCAACGACGAAGAACAGAACAACTAAATTTTGTACTAAATGATACTGCTAACATCTAAATTTACATGAACAACTAACATAATTTACCCATAATCATAACCAATTATTCAGATACTAATTACCAACGACTAAACCAAGATTTTAGAAAACTTAAATTTTGAAAACACGGTTTAAAAAAACTAAAACTCCATAGTTGATAACACAGTAAACACTGTGAATTCATTAGTAGACCAAAATACTCTATTCAAACTACGTTCCGTTCGTATCTCAATGAAATGCCATAAACAAACTTCAATTTACAGTTTCACAACCAAATTGGCCATTAAAATTGGTACTTACATGATTACATATGGAAACATACCAAGAATACATATACTGACAAGTTTTCTTCCTACTATAAACAAAATTTGCATTCGATTATTGTTTAAACACCATATCCAATCACTATAAACATGTATAACCTCCATAACTTAATTACATAACAACAATTCGGAAGAAATAGATTTCACAGAGCATAGAAAAATTTTGCGTAGAAACCCATATATGCATAATAAGAGTATAGAACATACTTTTTTCTTTTTAACAGAAATTCTTGCTACACACTGGAATTGTTCTTCTCTGCACAAGCTCTCTCTCAAATTCTCTCAAGTCTCAATTCTCTCTATTGCCTAACACAACTAGAATGAAGTTCTGATAGCTAGTATGCGTAACATAAGAAAACACAAACTGATATGGCCTTAATAGCCATCATCAGTTATCAAAATAACGTCTACAACATATATCAATACGTTATATTTATTATTTATTTTATTTAAATTATTAACAAATTCAAAAATTAAAAATTCAAAAGCCATAAGGCTTTGTTTGGCAAAACTCTTTTAAATTAAAGACTTAATATATATTTAAGCCCTATTTGGCAAAACTAGTTTAAACTCCTTTAATTTATTTTTAATAAACAATTTAGTTTATAATTTATAATTACATATTATTTATTTGGATTTTTACATCAAATAAAGTAATTATACATACTATATTTTAAATAAATCCTCCACTTAAACAAACATCACCAAATTATAACTTTATTATAATTTTATTTAATATTTTAATATACCATCTTAATTTATTAAATCAATATAACAACTCTGTAAATCAATATAACAACTCTTTAACTATAAATTAATTTAAAATATTATCTAATAAGTTTAATTTATAAATATTTACTAACAAAAATCACATATTCATTTAATTTAAGAAATATTTTAAATTACAAAACAACAACTTCATCAATAGAATATTTATTTAATTTAATAAATATTTTAAATTTCAAATAAAATCTTGGATTGTTACATCATTCCCTCCTTACAAGGATTCTGTCCCCAGAATCACAACTCAAACAATCGAATCGTCACATTCATTCCTCCTTAAAAAGATTCTGTCCCCAGAATCGAAGACACAGAAAAAACCAATAACTCATGGTAATTCTTCATCATTTCAGTTTTGAGTTCCCACGTAGCATCTTCGACGTTGTGGTTCTTCTATATCACCTTCACAAAAGGTTTTAACTCATTCATGTGCATATGATCTTTCTAGTCGATTACCTGGATAAAAATTTTCTAGTAGTACAACCATAACGGTTTGTACTTTGTCACATGATTACAGTCGAGCTTGTTCGATCATCTCACCGCAAAATGAAAAACATTACGAATGCGTTCTAACTATAGAGGTAAGGCTACCCCAAAACCATCTAACTTAATCTTAAAAACCTATAACTATCAAATATATACATGAGAAAAGAATCACCTTTCCAATGATTATAAATGTGATATACCAAGTATATGCACAAAATCTCTACCCATACAAAGGTTTGTATGACTTAGTCACCATATGAAAAAAAATCTCACCCAACATTGCCTTACTCCTAAATTATTTCTAAATTATCCATAACTAACTCAATGCACATTCCTAGCATGACATAATCGAAAACTTCTCGTGCGCTTAGCACGCCTTCCGATGTTTGGACTTCCTTTTTGTTTGGCAATCAATTTGTGAACGATATGACATACTTCTTTCTAATTGCATTCCACACGTTCTTGCAAACCCTTTTGAAAATTTGATGTAAATCGTGAATCTCGGCTCGACACATTTGACATAAAAAACATCGTGTCTTGAAACGATTTTATAACTTTACACACTGCTCGATATGTAATACGTTAACTTTGACAGACCAAAAATCTACCGCCATATATTGCCACCAATAGTAATATCGAAGGCAATATATAATTTCGTGCAAAACTTCATTTTCAATTCTTGGTATTAGCGAAACCTAGTTTCTTCCTTCTACTTTTAACTATCCTTCAGTATCGATTTTGAGTTGACACCTTCATCTCGATGCTACTCTTCTTTTACTCTATCCAACAAAGTTATACGATTTTTCCATCTGAAAAGCTTCTCCTCCGATTTTTTTTTATATATATATCTATCTCACACTATTTCCCAAAAATAACACCTCTAAATCCTCAGAGCAACTATTAATACCTCTAACTCCGAATCATGAGTCGGACACCCTTTCACATAAAAATTTTAACTGGCGCGATGCGTATAAAATGTCCCTATACAACACACTGCCTAATACATTGTACGATACGTCATTATACAACACAAAGTTTTTTGTACTATCTGGTAGATACAACATAGGTGCTAACTAAATTCTTCTTCGATTCTTGAAAATTCACTCTATAATTTCCTACCCATATAAATTCCACCGACTTCCTTGTCAATTTAGATAACTAAGTAACTATCTTGACCTTTACATAACCTATAGATTATGTTCTTAATAACTTCTTGTTTTAAAAAATCGATAAATAACTCTACCGTACAGACGTCTTATAGCTAAAAGAACAAAATACTACCTTTGACTTCCTCAGAGTCTTAAGATTATGCACTTTCTTTGACAATAACTTATCACCACCTGGTTTAACAACTTCAGAGTTTCATAAATCAAATCAGAAATAAATCCATTACGTGGCCTTTAATACCAACACCACAATTCTACACATCAACTTAAAAGTAATCACTATTCACACTTTCTAATTTTTAGGGAATAGTCTAACTCTTCCCGAAGAGAATCTAGTTTCTAAACGAATTTATCAGGTAAAATTAACAAGTGGCGGTTAAGTTAAATAACACGCAGCCGTATAGATAATTGATCGGAACCATACCTTGCATTGCGTTCCGGATCTTCATGTTGGATGATTGTTCAGTTGATCGACACGGCGGAGTTGACTCTACAATAATCAGTTTTTCACTGCCCCATTTGCTTCCACTTGCCTTTCCTACCGCTTTCTTTGGGCAACCTCAAGCCAAGTGCTCCTTCGATCCACACATGAAGCAGGTTCTCTTCCTCGGTCTTGAACATTTTGGTGCAATGTGATCCTTCGATCCACAATTAAAGCACACCCTTTTTCCCCTCAAACAAACACCTACATGTTTCTTTCCGCAGTTGCTACACACCTCCACCTTCTTCTTTTCCTTCCCTTGCTGATTTTCAGCGTTAATAATATTGTCCCACTTTCTTTTACCAGCGTTACCGGTATGACTATCACCCACCTTATCATCTTCACTCTTCTTTCCCCTCTGCTCTTGATTGTGTGCCAGTGTATTACCTTCCCCGTCTACATCAATCGTTCTTTCCAACCCTGTTGTAAACGAATTTGGTTTGAACATCGAGATTTGATTATACAGCCAGAAATTCAGTTGATTTGTCAGTGCTCCCACTAGTAAATTCACCAATTGTGGCACTGGATTTGCGTTAGCTTCCCTATCGTATGCATTTTCCTTGGGGCTCTGTTGACGCTGTTGTCTTCTTCTAGGAGGCATTTTACTGTTTAAAACTTGACCTATTAGATAACATATAATATTTCTTAATAAACAATGATAATACTTTATTCATTTATTACATTACCACATCACAAAATAACCACACTGCTATTTATATTATTTATCCCAAAATAATAAAATTCTAGGATTACTTCATCACATCCCACTATTTAATTCAAAAGTTAGGATTTACATTTTAAATCTACAAGAACATTCCACGTTGTACAACTTCATTGCGCTCTTGCTCCACGATACGAATCGTCACGAGATTGGAAGATTAAATTCTAAGTTTCATCATTCGCTTGGCACTCTTTGACTTGTCATCAACACGATCTATGCATTTAGAAGCCTCCATCCATGCGTCCTCAGCTTTCGCCCGCTTTGTTGACTCCTTTCCCTAGCCATTCATGCGCAATCTCGTTAATAACTAATAACTATCCTCTTTAATATTCTGACCGCTCTGACTGAGCTAATATTCGCTCTACATCTGCAAATGGTGCAGTAAGGTCTTGAATCGCGACATCTTCTTGTGCTAACGTGGCTTGGTGCTTTACGGCTAGACCTTCTAATTTCTCGACCTTCTTTTATCCTCTCGTTCAAACTCAAGCCTATACCCAAGGTCTACAACAGAAATCAACGGGTATGGCTTTCCCAATACCAACCATACTCAGACTATACAACTTCTAAGGCTCCTAATCCTTATCATCCTTCGTCAGTCATTCTGACAACAAAGGTTTCACAACCCCAAAACTTGATACATATAATACTTGCTACTCCTAAGTACTCACGAGCACATAAGTCATTAAACATAAACACATAAAGTCTTTTATCATTTTATCTTCAATGAATTTCCTTAATTCATTCCTTAGAACTCGATAAGAGTTATCACCTCTATGTTCTCGATCTCCTAGAAGGTTATAGCCTAAGGTTTCCTCACCTAAGGTTCATAACCTAAAGCTCTGATACCAACTTGTGACACTCCCAAATCTGGCCACTTCAATCCCACAGATTTGGTGTTCACTGTCCAATTAAAATCATAACTAACTACCCATATCCAAAGGATAAAATTAAACTCAAAAGTTAAAACAATAAATCTCCTATTAAGGGGTTACATAATCTCAAATAAATCCCAGGTCATCTAGCCTTTATTACAATCACCAGTGGAAAATTAAAACATGATTATAATTAAATCCATTACATAAGCTTCATAAATTAAATATAAATTAAACGTTGTCGTCTAATCAAGCACTTTGTCCTTGCCCTTGCTTGTAGAAAGCTTTTCAAACTTCGTAACTTCATCTGCATTGTTTTGTGCAAGAGTGAGCAAACAATTGCTCACAAGAAGGAGACTATACAATAACGTTTTATGAATGACAATTAACTGAGCTTTCAATGGTAAAGTATTTTTACCGGAACAAGGAACTTTAATTCAACAGCAATGAGTTCAAAGGAATATTGAGCGTTTAAGTTAACAATAGATAACAACATCAAAGAATATACTGAGGGTCACAAGACCATGAACTCTATTCTAGGTTTACAAGTATTTCTACTTTAACCTTTAACAGTCTAAAAGACTATAATCATCATCTTCGTCCTAGGTTAACAGGTTTTTCTACTGTAACCTTTAACAGTCTAAACGACTATATGGACCATCATTCCGTACTCCAGGTGATCAGCCCTTTGTACTATGTATTGTGCAAACATTTTAACGTTATTGCGTAACTCTAAAATAATCCCCTGATATAGGGATGTTCATCTCAGCTTAGATCATCAGGTTCCGAACCAAATGAAGTTTGATTGGGAATTAGCTTTCAAGGAATTCTAGATCTTCAGACTGCTCATCAACCAAGTACTGGTTGAATTAGATGGAAACAAATAACTATTCAAGAGTTTGATTATAATATCTTTATGAACAAGGTATATCAATGAATCAATAAGAGCTAGAGTATTAATAATTTCTAAATTGAACAAATGTTATCATCGACAACACGCTTCAAAATTTGTGTGAGTGCATATGCAAACCAAAGGAAGTTTGATTTGGGTAGACTTCAAGGGTAATTTAGAGTTTAGAACATTCATCAACTAAGGATTAGTTGAATTGGTAAAGAATTGCTAAGCAACTTAGAGTTCGGTACAATAACGTAAGATAGTACAGTGATATTAAAGAACGAAGATCAAACAACAGTTATTAGTAGCTGAATAAACACGCTTCTTACAATAATAATACAGACTTTGAATAAAGAGATAAAGATTAACTAACTTGCTCAACAATAAATGAGTACAGACTTTGAATAACCACGGTAATCTCGATTGGAATAAAGAAACAAAGATTAACTAGCTTTCTCAACAATAAATGAGGATTAAAGAACTTGCATGATAATAAATCGTTAAACAAGGGATTAGAAATAGAGAATTTGCATAAGTATAGCATAACAATGAAAAGTAACCTTGCTGAATAATAAAGTAGCAAAGGTTAGGGAACTTGCCTCGTGCGTAGGTTAAACAATTACTATTCACGTTCACCACAAGTCCTACACATACCATATGTATTGACAATACACATTAGTTATACTAATATTAGTTTCATATAACTTACTAACAATATCACATCTTTTCATGAACATCACTATTTAGCTTTATTACAACTACTTAAGTGATCAAGTCATTGCACCACATACACATTAACAACTTGATACAACATCATATTACATGTCCAACATGTTATCATTATGTTATACTAATACACAAAGGGTTGCACTTGCATTCGCGCATCCCGACGCCCTCCGATTGGCTCTAAATATACAACGGTCCTAAAGATGCCCATTTTGACTACTGCTACAGACCTCAAATTAAAAAACTTAAAGCATGAAAGTTTTAGGTCTACTCGTTCTCGTTCCGGATCATCTTGAATCAACTCAATCGGAGTTTGTATGAGAAAGTTATGGCCATTTTACTACATGAGGTCAAAACTGTCCAACTCAGACAACTTTTTCGGCGCCGGGGCGCGGATCAGTGGCGCCGGAGCGCGAGTACCAGTGCCAAGGCGCGAGTTCCAGTGCTGGGGCACGAGCTACTGGCCCATTTTTCGCGCTGGGGCGCGAACTTTGGCGTTGGGGCGCAAAATTTGGCGCTAGGGCGCCGAAACTCAGAGAATCCAACGACTAAGAACAGAACAACTAAATTTTGTACTAAATGATACTGCTAACATCTAAATTTACATGAACAACTAACATAATTTACCCATAATCATAACCAATTATTCAGATACTAATTACCAACGACTAAACCAAGATTTTAGAAAACTTAAATTTTGAAAACACGGTTTAAAAAAACTAAAACTCCATAGTTGATAACACAGTAAACACTGTGAATTCATTAGTAGACCAAAATACTCTATTCAAACTACGTTCCGTTCGTATCTCAATGAAATTCCATAAACAAACTTCAATTTACAGTTTCACAACTAAATTGGCCATTAAAATTGGTACTTACATGATTACATATGGAAACATACCAAGAATACATATACTGACAAGTTTTCTTCCTACTATAAACAAAATTTACATTCGATTATTGTTTAAACACCATATCCAATCACTATAAACATGTATAACCTCCATAACTTAATTACATAACAACAATTCGGAAGAAATAGAATTCACAGAGCATAGAAAAATTTTGCTTAGAAACCCATATATGCATAATAAGAGTATAGAACATACTTTTTTCTTCTTAACAGAAATCCTTGCTACACACTGGAATTGTTCTTCTCTGCACAAGCTCTCTCTCAAATTCTCTCAAGTCTCAATTCTCTCTATTGCCTAACACAACTAGAATGAAGTTCTGATAGCTAGTATGCGTAACATAAGAAAACACAAACTGATATGGCCTTAATAGCCATCATCAGTTATCAAAATAACGTCTACAACATATATCAATACGTTATATTTATTATTTATTTTATTTAAATTATTTACAAATTCAAAAATTAAAAATCCAAAAGCCATAAGGCTTTGTTTGGCAAAACTCTTTGAAATTAAAGACTTAATATATATTTAAGCCCTATTTGGCAAAACTAGTTTAAACTCTTTTAATTTATTTTTAATAAACAATTTAGTTTATAATTTATAATTACATAATATTTATTTGGATTTTTACATCAAATAAAGTAATTATACATACTATATTTTAAATAAATCCTCCACTTAAACAAACATCACCAAATTATAACTTTATTATAATTTTATTTAATAATTTAATATACCATCTTAATTTATTAAATCAATATAACAACTCTGTAAATCAATATAACAACTCTTTAACTATAAATTAATTTAGAATATTATCTAATAAGTTTAATTTATAAATATTTACTAACAAAAATCATATATTCATTTAATTTAAGAAATATTTTAAATTACAAAACAACAACTTCATCAATAGAATATTTATTTAATTTAATAAATATTTTAAATTTCAAATAAAATCTTGGATTGTTACAATGACATTCTCTTCCACAATTATAACATGCTTTGGACGGCATCGCGCAGTTTGGACTGATGTGTCCCTCCCCTCCGCATTTAAAACATATGATAGGTGGTCGTTCTCCTTCCTTAACAACGGGTGCTGGTGCTGACGTTTTTCCATCATTGTTGAATCTCTTCTTCTTGAAATGTCCATTCTTATTGTTTTGGCCCTGATTACCACCGAAGTGGTTACTGTTTCTGGCCTGTTGATTCCCTCCACGCTTGTTGTCACCGCTTCGATGACTGCTCTCACTGGTATTATCATTTTGCCGGCTGCTCTCTTTTGGTTACGTTGACTCGTTATCGCGCTCCACTAACTGAGCCCTATTCACAACATCTGAATACAAACACAGTTTATGAGAAATAAGATGTTGACGTATCTCAGGTTTCAAACCTCGCAAAAATATTCGCGTCATTCGCTCTTCATTATCCACCAAGTGGGACGTAAACCGGGACAACCCAGCAAATTTAGCCTCATACTGCGATACAGTCATATTATTCTGCTCCAACTTAATGAACTCTACCTCTTTTATGTGACGAATACTTTCGGGAAAGTACTTGTCTTTGAATAGTTCTTAGAACTTCTCCCAAGACATCTTCAGTGCAACAGTTTGAGTACGCTTTACCGATTTCCACCAGTAATCTACCTCTGCTCGCAACATAAAGGTGGCAAAGGGAACCTTTTGCTCCTCGGCACATCCCAAGACATCAAATATCTTAGTGATCTGCTTTATCCACGTTTCCGCCTTAAGTGGTTTTAGCTCTCCAATAAACTCCGGTGGTCCCAGCTCCTTGAACTGTTTAGCGGTGACCGTCCGAGAGTTTCCAGTGTTTTCACCCATATTTTGGACAGGAGCCGCTCTCGCCTGCTGTTACATGAACTGAATAAAGCTTTTGAACATTCTATCATTCATCATTTGGTCAGTGTTGTTGTTTGCATGAGGATTGGCACCTTCCTGATGCACATTATCCCGATTATTGATATGTGGTGAATCAACGATCGCATGTGCTCCATTGCTATTCTCAACATTCTCGGATGTCATTTTCAGATACTTCCACAAAATAAAAATTAATTGATATGTAACATATTATCCCTATATTATGACCGACCAATTAAATACCAAATAAACTTAGGTAGGTCATACTAGCGAAGGAATTCCCCGTCTCTCCCCTCCTAGTTCTATTCTCCCATCTTAGCCAGGGATCATATCCCTAAGCTTTGATACCAATTGTGACGCCCCCAAAATAGGAATACATCACCCATCTTGAGTCGTCAGATACAAGGTACTGAATACAAATACAACTTAATAATACAACTGTCGTGTACAATACGACCAAACATAACCTGTGAGTTTGAATACAAATATTTTCTATTAGAGAGTATAAAAACTCAAAAGAAGTCCTCATTACAATTATTATCACACTATTTCACAGAATAGTGAGAACTACTAATGCACCATCTAGGACCATCACTCTGTTCCCCAACTAGTCCCAGCTACGTTCTCATTTCCTGAAGAGAACAGTGAAAGAAAGGGTGAGCTCAACTAGCCCAGTAAGAAATATTATGACTAAGATAATGCAAAACAAATTATCATTAGCCTTCAATAGTGTTAAACTGATAAAATATAACAAACATCAAGTTTAACTGCAGCGGAACAAGCAATCCATTAAAAGAGTCAAGTAGAGAATAAAATCTACTATCTTTTATGATTTAAAAGGTTTTTCATCACTGATATCGCTGAGACTCAGCTTAATAAATAATCCACATCATTGAACCACCCCTGCACTACGGCCAAGGATATTCTTTAGTATCACGACCACAATTATCCATGCACTATGGGCCAAGAATATTTGTGTATTCATTAATGGTCATGATCATTCCACAACTGCTCATCAATGCAGTACGGGCCAATGAGGACTTTTACCACATCATTTGTAACATTACGGTCATGATTATACCGAATAATCTCTGGCCATAATCATACCAAGTTCATCTATGTACTACAGGCCACAGATGACTTTCAACATATTATAAACATGAAGATGATGACGATTCAATAAAACAAGTTCAAGAATTAATTTATTCAAGAATTAATAACGTCCAAATTGTCAACATGATACTGCTTTGTGGAGTAAAATTCAAGAATGCTTAGAAGAATATTTCCATGAAAAGATACTAGATGAAGCGCAAATATCAAGGGTATTCCACTAATTTCACGGAGTATAGATGTCAAAACTTTAACCAACTGAGTATAATATAGAATGGAACTAGGTCAGGCGTAATCCGCACCGACAGGATATTCTGACAGAATAATAAATAATGGAACTAGGTCCGGCGTAAACGCACAGATAGAATATTCCGACAGAATAATAAATAATGGAACCAGGTCCGACGTAAACGCACAGATAGGATATTTCGACAGAATAATAAATAATGGAACCAGGTCCGGCGTAAACGCACAGACAGGATGTTCCGATAGAATAATAAAGAATGGAATAACAACAGAATTCACCAGGCATGCGATAGAACGCACAGACATGTTATCCCAATAGAATAATAAAGAATGGGATAACAGAAGCTCTCTTCATGAATACAAAAGAAGTAATACCCCTTACGAGTACAACAAATAATATCCCTTACCGTAAAAGAAACTAGATATAAGAGTAGGGAAGTAGCAGAATACTTTTTTTCTTTGTCTCTATAATTTCTCTCTAAAGGGTTTCAGTGAATTCGTAAGAAATAATGAAGGAATGAGCTTCTATTTATAGAAAAATGAACTACATAGTAACTAACTCATGAACGGTCCAGATTGATTTACTTTAATCTGACGGTCCATATTTAAAGAAAAATCTTTTAAATAAAATATAATATATTCTATTTATAATATAATAAAACGAATAACTTTATAAAAGATTTTACTATGCAAATACTATGCAGGCACTATGTAAACACTATGCATAATAAAATATAATATATTCTAATTATTGTCTAATAAAACAAATAACTTTATAAAAGTATTCTGTTTAATATAAAAAGATTTTAGTATTAGCCTAATAAAATGAATAACTTTATAAAAGTATTCTATTTTATATAAAAAGTTTTTCTGTTTTATTACATTAATAATACCAATAAAACAAAACTGAGTGACTTATCACATAAGCATCAATAATCAATATCGTGTGCTACTGTACAACTACGCGTATTACTGTACTTTCAACACCGGTGTTTCAACAGTTAACGGTAAAACTTCCGCTGTTATTTTCATAAAGTATTTTTGTCGTTTTCTCAATCTGACAATAATTTCGTTGTGGGGTCCACCAATGATTGTGCCGTTGTACGAATATTCCCTGTTAAAATGAATATTCTCCGACCAATCGAATATTATATAACAACTTGCGTACTTTGCAAAATTTATAAATATTACCCACAACTATTACATTATATCAAATTTACTCCATAATATTCAAAAATGATATTTATATAAAATTCATCTTTATTTATAAAAGTTGGGGTCTTGCAATTGCAACCACTTGAAATTCCAAAATGGAAGTGGGAGCACATTACCATGGATTTCGTTACCGGTCTTCCTAAGGTTTCTCAAGGCATAGATGCAATTTGGGTCATTGTTGGTAGATTGACCAAGTCTGCTCATTTCTTACCAATACGAGAAACTTATAAACTTGAACGTCTTGGTCGTATGTACATAAACGAGATTGTAAGACTGCATGGTATGCCAGTATACATAGTTTCTGATCGAGACCCAAGATTCACTTCACGATTTTGGATTAGTTTGCAAAAAGCTATGGGAACGGATTTACGATTTAGCTCGACATATCATCCTCAGACGGACGGACAGTCGGAGAGGACTATTCAAACTCTTGAAGATCTATTAAGACTCTGTGTCCTTGATTTCAAGGGAAGTTGGTACAAGTTCTTACCATTGGTGGAGTTTTCCTACAACAACAGTTATCAAGTAAGTATTGGCATGGCTCCATTCGAAGCGTTGTATGGAAGAAAGTGTCGTTCTCTAGTATGCTGGGATGAGGTGGGTGAAGCAACGTTGTTGAGACCAGAGTTGATACGTATGACTACGAAAAAGATTCAAACGATCTGACAACGTATAAAAACCTCACAAGATCAACAAAAGAGTTATGCTGATCTTCATCGAAAGGACGCGGAATTCGATATTGGAGATCATGTGTTGTTAAGTGTTGCTCCATGGAAAGGAGTTACGAGATTTGGAAAGAGAGGAAAGCTCAACTCTCGATTCATTGGCCTATTTTTAATCCTCGATCGAGTAAGAACTGTGGCCTATAGACTCGCCTTACCGCCATGCAAGTATGTCTCGTGTTCATAACGTTTTTCACATATCTATGTGACGTAAATATGTGAAAGGCCCGAACCATATTATTGGATTAGAACCAGACGAGATAGAGGAAGATTTAACGTATGAAGAGTTACCTGTTAAAATCTTGGATAAGAAGGATCATATTCTACGCTCTAAAGTTATACCTCAAGTCAAAGTTTTGTGGAGAAACCATGATGATGAGGAAATGACCTAGGAGTTAGAATCTAAAATGAAATCAAGGTATCCTTACCTCTTCGACATACCAGGTACGTACCCTAATTTTGAGGGCAAAATTTCATAAGAAGGGGAGGTTGTAAGACCCCAACTTTTTAATAAAGATGATTTTTCTATAAATATCATTTTTGAATATTATGGAATGAATTTGATATAATGTTATAGTTGTGGGTAATATTTATAAATTTTGAAAAGTACGCAAGTTGTTATATAATATTCGTTTGGTCGGAAAATATTCGTTTTAATAGGGAATATTCGTACAACGGCACAATCGTTGGTGGACCCCACAACGAAATTATTGTCGAATTGAGAAAATGAAAAAAATACTTTATGAAAATAACGACGGAAGTTTTACCGTTAACTGTTGAAACACCCGGTGTTAAAAGTACAGTAATACGCATGGTTGCATAGTAACACACGGTATTGATTATTGATGCTTACGTGAGAAGTCACTTAGTTATACTCAATTATTGCTACAGTAATTGCTGCATCATATCTCTCATATTATTGATTCAATTATTGTCACAGTATCATCTGCATAATATTTTATATTATTAAATCAATAATTGAGACGACAAAGTTATTCATATTATTATTTACAATATTGACAATGTCTAGAAGTTCTGTCAAGGAGAGGTTTGGTCACCTAATTGCGCGCCAATAAGGAGAAATCCTTATCGAAAAGCCCCCTCTTTCCTGGGAACGACCTGGTTGTTAAATATTGTGAATTATAATATTAATGATGAATAAGTTTGTATTGATTAAAGATGAATTGGATAGTTCTATTGTGTTGAAATTATTAGTGTTAGTGAAAATCGATATTTATTTCAATAAAAAATTATGTCTGGAGGTTTTATTGACCAAATCAGGTAATTAATCGATAAATGAGCAATTAATTGCTATTATTTCACATGCTTATAATTATTTGTTCACATGTGGGTACTATAGATTCACATTCTTGTACTATTAGGGGAGTTGGTGCAAGATTGATAATACTTGAATAACTAAGTTAAAAATGGAGGTATAGATGGAGGTACTATGTAAGACCCCAACTTTTATAAATAAAAATATATTTTCTATAAATATCATTTTTGAATATTATGGAGTTAATTTGATATAATGTTATAGTTGTGGGTAATATTTATAAATTTTGCAAAGTACGCAAGTTGTTATATAATATTCGATTGGTCGGGGAATATTCGTACAACGGCACAATCATTGGTGGACCCTACAACGGAATTATTGTCGAATTGAAAAAACGACAAAAAATATTTTATTAAAAATAACGGCGGAAGTTTTACCATTGATACTGTTTAACTACTCGGTAGTAAAAGTACAGTAATATGTGTGGTTGCATAGTAGCACATGGTATTGATTATTAATGCTTACATGAGAAGTCACTCAGTTTGATTCAATTATTGTCAGTTAATAATATGAATTATTTAGCGATAATGAAGTTTTATTTTATTCGTATTATTAACGTAATAAAACAGAAACATCTTTTTATATAAAACAGAATACTTTATTAAAGTTATTCTATAAATATATTATATTATATTTTATTTAAAAGATTTTTTTTAAATATGGACCGTCAGATTAAAGTAATCAATCTGGACCGTTCATGCATTAGTTACTATGCATTCCATTTTTCTATAAATAGCAGCTCATTCATTCATAATTTCTTACGAATTCACTGAAACTCTAGAAAGAGAAATTATAAGAGAAGTTATAGAAAAGTATCATGCTTCTTCCCTACTCTTATATTCAGTTTATTTTATGGTAAGGGATATTATTCTTTTGTATTCAAGAAGAGAACTTTTGTTATTCCATTTCTTTATTATTCTGTTAGAATAACCTGTATACGCGGTCTACCCTATACTTGGTGACATTCTTCTATTATTCTGTTGGAACATCCTGTCTGTGCGTTTTACGCCGGACCTGGTTCTGTTTTTATTATTATTCTGTTGGAATATCCTGTCTGTGTGTTTTACACCGAACCTGGTTCCATAATTTATTATTCTGTCAGAATATCATGTCTGTGCGTTTATGCCGGACCTGGTTCCATTATTTATTATTTTGTCGGAATATCCTGTCTGTGCGTTTTACGCCGGACCTGGTTCCATTATTTATTATTCTGTTGGAATAACATGTCTGTGCGGTCTATCGCATGCATGGTGATTTCTTTTGTTATTCCATTCTTTATTATACTTAGTTGGTTAAGTTTTGACTTCTATACTCCATGAAATTAGTGGAATATCCTTGATAATTGCGTTTCATCCAGTATCTTTTCATGAAAATATTCTTCTAAGAATTCTTGAATTTTACTCCACAAAGTAGTATCATGTTGACAATTTGGACGTTGTTAATTCTTGGATAAATTAATTCTTGAACTTATTTTATTGAATTATTATATCATTGTCATCATCCTCATGTTTATAAAATGTTGAAAGTCATCTGTGGCCTGTAGTGCATAGATGGACTTGGTATGATTATGACCAGGGATTATTCGGTATAATCATGACCGTAATAAATAATGTGGTAAAAGTCCTCATTGGCCCGTAGTGCGTTGATGGACAGTTGTTAGCATGATCATGACCATTAATGAATACACAAATATTCTTGGCCCGTAGTGCATGGATAATTGTGGTCGTGATACTAAAGAATATCCTTGGCCGTAGTGCAGGGGTGATTCGATGATGTGGATTATTTTATTAAGCTGAGTCTCAGCGATAACAGTGATGAAAAACCTTTTAAATCATAAAAGATAGTAGATTTTATTCTCTACTTGACTCTTTTAATGGATTGCTCGCTGCAGTTATACTTGATGTCTTTTGTATTTTATCAGTTTAACACTGTTGAAGGCTAATGATAATTTATTCTGCATTATCTTAGTCATAATATTTCTTAGTGAGCTAGTTGAGCTCACCTTTTCTTTCACTGTTCTCTTCAGGAAATGAGAACGTAGCTAGGACAAGTCGGGGAACAGAGTGATGGTCCGAATGATAGTATTAGCTAGTAGTCCTCACTATTCTGTTAAATAGTGTGATAATAATTGTAATGAGGACTCCTTTTGAGTTTGTATAGTCTCTAGTAGACAATAATTGTATTCAAACTCACAGTTATGTTTTGCCGTATTGTACACGACAGTTGTATTAGTGAGTTGTATTTGTATTCTGTACCATGTATCTGACGACCCAAGATGGGTGATGTATACCTAATTTTGGGGGCGTCACATACTATACTGTAATTATTTTTCACAGGATTAGAACTATTGAGTCACATGATTTACTATTGATTCACGTGATTTACTATTAGGAGAGGTGGTGCAAGTTTGATAATACTTGTAGGACTAAATTAAAAATGAAGAAAAAGAAGAAGGTATTATACTGTAATATTTTGAGCCCCAAAACGTGCAATTATCGAAACTATATTTTCCTATAAATAGAAGCTTATTCTTCCTTCATTTCTCACCAATTCACAAAAGCTTTAGAGCAATTATTATAGAGAGAAATTATAGAGAGAAAGAAGAAGAGAAGTCTGCTACCTCTTTATTCCAGTTTCCAGTTTTTCTAAAGGTAGGGAGTATTTGTAAGACCACAAATTATTAATAAATAAAAATTAATTTTCTCTATTTATTATTTTGAAATAGTAAGGGTTGAATTGATTAATGAGGTTAGTTATGGGTAAAATGCACAAATATTTCAAATAAGCAAGTGGTTATATAATATTCATTGTTGTCGGGAAATATTCGTTTGGTCGTGGAATTTTCTTCCTGTCGGGGAATATTCGTACGACGGCGCAGTCTTTTGTGGGCCCCATAACGGAAAGCGATTGGATGAAGAAAATGACAAGTATAAGTTATTTATAAATAACGGCGTAGTTGTTACCGTTAATACTGTTGGAATACCCGGTGGTTAAAACACAGTAATACGCGTTGTTGCACAATAGCACACGGTATTGCACCAATTATTGATTCTTACGTAAGAAGGCACTACTCAATAATTGTTACAGTAATTACTGTTCAGTATTTTATTTTATTGATTCAATAATTGCTACGTTGATATTTTATATTACTGTCGTTTCAATAATTGTAACTACACGGTATTTTCTATTATCGGAGTAATAATTCATATTATCTGAATAATATTATTAGATAACATTATTGGCAATGTCTAGAAAGTTCTGTCTAAGGAGAGGTTTGGTCACCTAATTGCGCGCTAGTAAGGAGAAATTCTTATTGGAAAGCCCTCTCTTTCCTAGGAACTGCTATGTTCTCAGTATTGTGATTCTGTAATATTATTTGTGACTAATTAATTATTGATTTATATGATGAGAAAAATATTTTTTTTTATGTGGATATAGATGGAAAAAATTTTTAAAGTGATAATTGTTAAAAATTGATATTTTATCTTTTCTGATAAAATAATATTTTATTATATTATTATAATATAATAATGATGATATTTTTACAATGAATGTAGGATATGAGTATATGAGGAGGAAGAGTATTTTTGTTGTAAAAGATGTTTAAAACATGTTAAACATGTCTGTGGGCCCATTTCTTGACTGAAATTTGATTATAGCCTGTAAAATCGACCGTTAGTGAATTTCGGCCAATTTCTGTTTGGAATTTGGAAAAACTTTCTTCTGTAAAGTTATAGATAATGGAATTTCCTATGAAAAAGACATAAGGTTCGAATTTTTGTGACAAAAGGGCTATTTATTATGAATTATTGAAGTTCTGAAGTTCAAAAATAATTGATTTTTGGAAGTTTTAATTATTTTTAATATAAAAAACGTTTTTGTCATTAATTGTGGGTCTTGCATGTGATGTAGTTGCTGAATTCAGATCCAGGAAAGTGGGCGTAAGAATTTAATATATATATATATATATATATATATATATATATATATATATATATATATATAAAACGTTTTTGTCATTAATTGTGGGTCTTGCATGTGATGTAGTTGCTGAATTCAGATCCAGGAAAGTGGGCGTAAGAATTTAATATATATATATATATATATATATATATATATATATATATATATATATATATATATATATATATATGAATATATTTAATATAATTAAATTTTTTACTTTGGTGTTCTAAGCATTTTCCTATAAATAGGGTACTTAGGTTAGAATTGAAAAGCACACCAGAAACTAAAGATTTCTCTCTCTTTCTCTCTCTATATATCGAGCGTATTTTTGTTAGTATTTTAGTACTTTGAGTATTGCTATACGGTGCAAGTTCTTTCAGCACTATATCCAGTATTCCAGTCAGAAGTATTATCCTTTTGAGGTAAGGGATGTTATTTTATTCGAAAATGATGTTATTACTTCAATATCATTGTGCCGAAATATTGGTTAATTTTTTTTATCAAATTTAGAACTTTTCATGTCGTGGTTACTATTCATGAGTTACTACTATTCACGAGTACTATTCACGAAGCATGATGATGTTTTTTTGTGAAATTTCTATCTTTTAGTGTCGGAGTTACTATTCACGTATACGACACTATTCACGAATACGACACTATTCACTAAAAAATTAAATTTTTATTTTTTCATCCAAAATATCTATTATGGATACTAGCTTTGATTGCATCTATGTTTTGATCATTCTTGAATTTACTCCACTATGATTACTTATGAGGTATTTTTGGACATTGAATAGCTGAAATACGAATTCTTAATATTTATTCTTTTGTTTAACTGGATTCGTTTTCTTTAAAATATTTTTCATCATCATTAGTCCTAAATGATGATATAACTGAATATCTTTGGCCTGTAGTGCAAAGATGAATGATTTCTGATGAATATCTTTGGCCCGTAGTGCAAAGATGAACATGTGTTTAGATGAACATAACCAACTGATGAATATCTTTGGCTTGTAGTGCAAAGATGAATATTGATTGATGTTACAGGGATAAAATGTTGATGATGGACTTTTAAATTCATAGATAATAATAGATTTCATTCTCTGTGACACCCCCAAATCCGGTACTTCAATTTCCACATGATTTGGTGTTCACTATACAAAAATCATATGTCTATCTATCCATAATAATTGTAAACCATATAATAGATAGAAATAAATCCTTACAACATCTGAATAATAAATACAATCCCAGGTTATACTAACCTTAAATATATGTGCGGAAACATAAATATATAATAAGTCTTAAACAACATCGAGTCTTAACAATAACATTCTTAAAATTTAATAACATGTATTCATCACTTAATGGCTTTGCCCTTGCCTTTGCTAGAAGAAGGCTCGTCAGTTCTTTCGTTCATAAATGCAATGTTATTATTACGCAATAGTGAGCACGATTGCCCACAAGTATAAAAAACGAATTAACAATATAATAACATGCGAGTGAATCGAAGAATTCTGAAATGAAGCTCAACTTTTGAACCAAAAATAATTACCAAGAGGGTCATAAGACCTTGAATTATGTCCTAGGTTATCAAGGATTATACTTGAAACATTTAACAGTTATAAGACTATGGACTCTTCTTCTCATACTTAGGGGGATCAACCCTTAGTACCATACTATACACAGTATCTTAACGCTAACGCTTAAGTAATCCCTTTACAGGGTTATTCATCTCAGTTTGACATTAGAGTCCGCACCAAAGGAAGTTTGGTTTGGATAATTCAATAAGGGTTCTGAAATTTAGAACATTCATCAACTATAGACTAGTCGAATCGATAAGGGTTCGTTAGTCTAACAAGGTTCACAATAAATGGTATTTAAATTGAATAACAATCTCAAGATATAAACAATAAAACAAGTATTGTATAACAGATTCATACTTCGAAAAGATAATTAATCTTTAATATAACAAATCAAACTTGATTTAATAATGACAAGAATTGCTTGAAATAATTTACAAACTTGAATAATGATAACAAGTAGGGTTAGGATACTTGCCTCGTGCGTAGATTACACGTTAATTAAACACGTTCCTTGAATTTAATCCTACATATCATTTCCATTCACAAAACCAGTCAATTATAACTTACTAAATATCACATGATTATTCTTTGTCTAACTCGAATTCAGGACTATACTTAGTCATATTACCATACTAGTTTCCACATAATATTACACTATACGAACAACAAGCTAAGTATATAATCAATAATTCAATCATCATGTAATTGCCTTCTTGACTTGGTAAAAACTCATTTTAATATCTCATTATATATCTCATTATATATATTCATTAGATTAGGTTACTAACACATTTCTATACTTGAACATTGAAAAAAATGCATTTTCTGGACATTCTGCTAAGTGGCGCTGCGGCGCCACTTTTGTATTGGGTCTTGGCGCCGCGGCGCCGTGGCGCTACGGCTTGGTATATGGCGCTGTGACGCTGCGGCGCGGGGCATCAGTGCTGGGGTTGGCGCTGCGGCGCAGGACATCAGTTCTGGATTTGGCGCCGCGGCGCGACACTCCAGAATTTGATTCCCAATCGTGAAGAACACAGAGTTCAGCAAAATGGACACTATATGATCATTAATTTTCCAAATTAAACAAACCCACATGTTAGAATTCATATATAATCAACACCCAACATTTATAGAGTGATTTAAACTCATTAAAACACATAATCACATAATTAAATTATGCAAATTGTACTGTTCTTGATGTTCTTTAAGGTTTTGAAAATAATTCATGAAATTTAATACTACAGATTCGTTATAACACTAAATCCGTTCATTTAAGGTTTGGTCTCTTCGTATCAACATGCATAAGCAAATAAGAGTATAAATTTTACAAAACCAGTTATGTTTGACACATTAAATTTACGTATAAGGGTCATATGGCCAAACCCAAACTCTGTAAATTTTTGAAATAGCAAGTCATCGTATAACGACATGTTTTATAATACTGATGATATGGTCTACATATATATATATATATATATATATATATATATATATATATATATATATATATATAACATGCTACTATGACATAAAATCATTTATATAATCACATAGTCAATATACTTTCCAACCACAGAGAATTTTACAGAAATTGGAGAGTCATATTTTATAACACTAAATGTCGTAACAATGAAAATTGGGTTGGAGAGAATTACCCAAAGCGTAGAGTGTAATGTAGGAGATGAATTGAAACTCTTCTCAAACTCTTCTTCAATCACACACTCAAATTCTCTCTGAATTCTCAACTTAGCATATATGAACAATATAATACGCCAGAGGCGTATAAAAATTGACGTGATGAAGGTCAGTTACCCAGTCATGGGTAACTGTTATTAACTTCTCCTAGAGCCTTATTTGGCTAGCATAATAAATTACAAAACTAATTAATTTAATAAGACATTTACAATATAGTTTAAAAATGTCACACTCCTTCATAAAATAAATCAATATTTTATTTAATTTATTTTAAATATAATAAATTCTCATAATTTCACATAGTCACACAATTAAATTTCTCATAAATAAATAATGTCAAATTATTAATTCTCTAATTAATAATTAAATTAATTAAAATACATTAGACTTATTTAGTATTTCTTTTAATACAATAAGCTCACATAATTTTATATATTGAATAATAAAATTATCTACATTAATTTAATAAATGTAACACATATAATTAAATTAATCTACCACAACTGCATAAATTAATTATTTAATCTAATAATTAAATCATCGAAAAATATTTATTTAATTCAATAAATAATAAAATTAATTATAAAATCTCGGTTGTCACATTCTCTACGTAACTCTTCTGTGAATTAGTATTTTCCGCTGCGAATATTGATTTAAAACTTGTTGTCTATTGTATTCTATTAGATTTTTCCCTGTTGAAGACTAACGATAATTTGTTCTGTATTATCTTAGTCATAATGTTCTTTACTGGGCTAGTTGAGCTCACCCTTTTCCTTTTTGTTCCATTTTTCTCAGGAGGTGAGAATGTAGCGAGTACTAGTCGGGGTATGAAATGATGGTTCTAGAAGTTATTTTAGTAGTCCTCACCATTTTTGTAAAATAATGTATCAATAATTTTAATGAGGACTTATTTGAGTGTGGATATTGTCTAGATGACAATATTTGTATTTAAACTCACAGTTCTTATGTTGTAATAATAAAGATGTAGTTGTTTCTGTACCATGTATTTTGGCGACTCAGAATGGGTGTTGTATACCTATTTTGGGGGCGTCACAGTTGGTATCAGAGCTTAGGGATATGATCTCTGGCAGAGATCGGGGAATAGAACTAGGAGGGGAGAGATGAGTAAATCCTTCGCTAGTGTGTCCTACTTAAGCTTATTTGTTGGTCGGTTATAATATAGGGATATTATGTGATATATTAATTTGTTAAATTAACCCTTGTTTTATGGCAGTATTTGAGAATGTCGACTGGGAATGTTAACAATGGAGTAAATGAAACTGTGGAGACGCCTGTACTCACCAACGAGGAGAGCGTGCAACAGGCTGGCAATGTTCCTCCTGTGAACAACACCAATGAGCAGATGATGAACGATTGGATGTTTAGAAACTTTTTGCAATTCATGCAAAACCAGACGAAGGAGACTCGTTTTCAAAATACGTGAGGAAATGATAGCAATTCACGGTTTATCACAGCCAAGAAGTTCAAAGAATTGGGACCACCAGAATTTAAAGGAAAGCCGGATCCGATCATGGCGGAAACGTGGGTCAAGAAAATTACCAAGATATTCGATGTCTTGGGATGCACGGAGGAACAGAAGGTTCCATTCGCCACCTTTATGTTCCGTGGCGAGGCAGACTACTGGTGGGAGTCTGTGAAACGTACTCAGCCTGCCGCACTCAGCATGTCTTAGGAAACGTTTCAGAAACTTTTCAATGACAAGTACTTTGCTGAAAGTATTCGCCATATGAAGGAGGTAGAGTTTATTAGATTAGAACAAAACAACATGACGGTGTCCCAGTACGAGGCGAAGTTTGCAGAGTTGTCCAGGTTTTCACCTCAGTTGGTGGAGAATGAGGAACGTATGATGCAGATGTTTCTGAGAGATTTGAAAGCCGACATACTTCAATATCTCATTTCTCATAAATTTTCTCTCTATTCAGATGTTGTCAACAATGCTCAATTATTAAAGCGAGATAATGAGTACGGTCAACCGAGGGACCACAATATGGATCATACCGGTGACAGCAGTCATCAGAACAATGATAACCAGCGGAAAAAGAAAAATACAGACAAGAACGGCAACTACCCTGGTGGTAATCGTGTCCATAAAAATAGAAGAAGCGAGTCGGGAGGAGATTTTAAAAAGAGGAGATTCAACAATGACAATACGAAGACGTCAGCACCAGCAGCAACTGGTTCCAATGGAGGAGAACGACCACCGGTCATATGCTATAAGTGCGAAAAAGAAGGACATATCAGCCCAAACTGCCCACAACAGTTTAAGGTATGTTATAATTGTGGAAACGAAGGACATCACTCGAGATTGCACTGTAGCGAAACCAAGTCCAGCAGGGATGGTGACTCAAAAAGTTGTCCCAGAAAAGTCAAAGTCAACGGTTCCTGGAAGAGCGTTTGTCGTGAATGGTCAACATGCAAGGAACCCAAACGAGGTGATCACGGGTAAGCTAATCATAAATTCATGCGAAGTTTATACCTTACTAGATACCGGTGCTACCCATTCATTTATTTCTCCAGCTTGTGCTCAACGTTTAAACTTGACTCTGGAGAAGTTAGACTTTGATTTATCTGTGGAGACTTCGTTAGGAGAAACTTTCATCACATCCACTGTTTATAAATCTTGTTTGATCCAAGTTGGCACCATCACCTTACCTGTTGACCTTATCTCTTTAAAGATACTTGCATTTGACGTGATTTTAGGGATTGATTGGTTAACTACTCATCATGCCAAAATTAATTATTTTCGTAAGGTTGTTAGTTTTCATATTCCTAACCAACCTGTTGTGCGAATTCAAGCAACTAAGCCATTAAAATCAATCACTGTTATATCAAGTCATAAAGCTATTCGTTTATTAAAAAACGGATGTCAAGCTTTCTTAGCCCATGTTATGGATTTGAATAAAGACACGTCATATTTGAATAATATTCCTGTTGTTATTGACTTTCCTGACGTATTTTCTGAAGAACTTCCCGGTCTACCCCCAGAACGTGAAGTTGAATTCTTTATTGATCTTGAACCTGGTACAAAGCCCATTTCTAAAACCCCATATCGAATGGCTCCTATTGAACTTCAGGAGTTAAAGGTCCAACTACAGGAGTTGTTGGACATCGGTTTCATTCGTCCTAGTACATCTCCTTGGGGTGCTCCTGTTTTATTTGTAAAGAAGAAAGACGGGAGTATGCGACTTTGTATCGATTACCGAGAATTAAACCATGTCACTATCAAGAATAGGTATCCGCTACCTCGTATTGATGACCTGTTTGACTAGTTATAAGGAGCACAATTCTTTTCAAAGATCGATTTTCGTTCTGGATATCATCAGCTGAAGGTTAAAACTGAGGATATTCCGAAGACTGCCTTCAAAACTCGGTACGGGCATTATGAATTCCTAGCCATGTCTTTTGGATTGACTAATGCTCCTGCGGCTTTCATGGATATGATGAACCGAGTATTCAAGGATTATTTGGATCAGTTCGTTGTTGTCTTTATTGATGATATCCTCATATATTCCAAAAGATGTGAAGATCATGAGCACCATTTGAAGCTGGTACTCCAAATGCTGCGTGAAAACAAGATGTATGCTAAGTTGAAGAAATACGAGTTCTGGCTTGAGGAAGTAGCATTCCTAGGGCACGTGGTCTCAAAACATGGAGTATCTGTTTATCCGACGAAGATTGAAGCAATACAAAGTTGGGAACAACCAAAGACGGTGACCGAAGTACGTAGCTTTCTGGGCTTAGCTGGTTATTATCGGAGATTCGTGGAAGGGTTTTCTCGAATCGCTACCCCGTTAACTCAGCTGACTCGGAAAGATATCAAATTCGTATGGAGCGAGGAATGCGAGAAGAGTTTTCAAGAGCTTAAGAGGAGACTCATTTCGGCACCTGTTTTGACCATACCATCTGGTTCGGATGGA
Source organism: Panax notoginseng (assembly GCA_016801055.1). NCBI lineage: Eukaryota > Viridiplantae > Streptophyta > Magnoliopsida > Apiales > Araliaceae > Panax > Panax notoginseng. Next base: position 70,653,826 of record CM029023.1, read on the forward strand.
TTTGTTATCTATAGCGATGCTTCAGGCAAAGGGCTAGGATGTGTTCTCATGCAACGTGGGAAAGTTATAGCCTATGCCTCGCGACAACTTAAAAAATATGAGAGGAATTATCCTACTCGTGATCTAGAGTTGGCAGCAGTCGTTTTCGCGCTAAAGATCTGGAGGCACTATCTATATGAGGAGAAAGTGGAGATATATTCAGACCATAAAAGCCTCAAATATTTCTTCACTAAAAAAGAACTCAACATGCGGCAACGACGTTGGCTCGAGCTGTTAAAAGACTACGACCATACCATTCAATACCATTCTGGAAAAGCAAACATGGTAGCTGACGCGTTGAGTAGACGATCATATACAGGAACGAGTGCGATGATGTCAAGTATACGCGTAGAACCAACTTTAATCGATAAAGTTAAAGTTGCTTAAGCCACAGACCCGGAGCTGATACGTATGAAGAAGAAAGTGCAAGAAGGTGCTATTCAGAAGCAAGAATCGATGAAGAAGGAATACTTCGAGTCCACTCCAGACTTTGTGTTCCTAATAATTCTGATTTGAAGTATAAGATTATGATGGAGGAACACAATACACCATTTGCAATCCATCCCGGAAGTACCAAAATGTATCGTGATCTTCAACATACATTTTGGTGGAACAATATGAAGAGAGAGATTGCAAAGTTTATCTCGAGGTGTTTAACTTGTCAACGTGTAAAGGCGGAGCATCAAGTGCCTAAGGGCCCATTGCAACCACTTGAGATTTCCAAATGGAAGTGGGAACACATTACCATGGATTTTGTTGCGGGTCTTCCCACGGTTTCTCAAGGCATAAATGCTATTTGGGTTATTGTTGATAGATTCACCAAGTCTGCTCATTTCTTGTCGATACGGGAGACTTATTCCCTTGAACATCTTGCTCGTATGTACGTAGATGAGATTGTGAGATTGCATGGCATGCCAATATCCATAGTTTCGGACCGTGACCCAAGATTCACTTCAATATTTTGGGTTAGCTTGCAAAAGGCTATGGTCACGGATTTACGGTTCAGTTCGGCATACCATCCTTAAACGAACGGGCAATCAGAGAGGACTATTCAAACTCTTGAAGATCTATTAAGACTTTATGTCCTAGATTTCAAAGGAAGTTGGGATAAGTACCTACCATTGGTAGAATTCTCCTACAACAATAGTTATCAGGCAAGTATGGGTGTGGCTCCATTTGAAGAATTGTATGGACGAAAGTGTCACTCTCCAATATGCTGGGATGAGGTGGGAGAAGCAACGTTGTTGGGACCAGAGTTGGTACGAATGACTACAGAAAAGATCCAAACGATTCGACTACGTATACAAACGGCATAGGATCGACAAAAGAGTTATGTGGATCTTCATCGAAAGGACGTGGAATTTGACATTGGGGATCATGTATTGTTGCGTATGGCTCCATGAAAAGGAGTTACAAGATTTGGGAAGAGAGGAAAGCTCAATCCACGATTTATTGGTCCATTTCAGATTCTTGACCGAGTAGGAAATGTGGCCTATAGACTCGCGTTACCTCCAAGTATGTCTCGTGTTCATAATGTTTTTCATGTATCTGCGCTACGTAAATATGTGAAAGAACCAAACCATGTTATTGAGTTAGAACCGGACGAGATAGCCGAAGACTTAACGTATGAAGAGGTACTTGTCAAGATCTTGGATAGGAAGGAGTATGTCATACGCACAAAGGTCATACCATAAGGTAAAGTTTTGTGGAGGAACCATGCTATTGAGAAAATAACCTGGGAGTTGGAAACGAAAATGAAAGTGAGGTATCCTCATCTTTTCGAAACACCAGGTACGTGCGTCAATTTCTAGGACAAAATTTCATAAGGAGGGGAGGTTGTAAGACCCCAAATTATTAATAAATAAAATTTAATTTCCTCTATTTATTATTTTGAAATAGTAAGGGTTGAATTGATTAATGAGATTAGTTATGGGTAAAATGCGCAAATATTTCAAATAAGCAAGTGGTTATAAAATATTCATTGTTGTCGGAAAATATTTGTTTGGTCGTGGAATATTCTTCTTGTCGGGGAATATTCGTACGACGGCGCAGTCTTTTGTGGGCCCCATAATGGAAAACGATTGGATGAAGAAAACGACAAGTATACGTTGTTTATAAATAACGGCGTAGTTGTTACCGTTAATACTGTTGGAATACCCGGTGTTCAAAACACAGTAATACGCGTTGTTGCACAGTAGAACACGGTATTGCACCAATTATTGATTCTTACGTAAGAAGGCACTACTCAATAATTGTTACAGTAATTACTGTTCAGTATTTTATTTTATTGATTCAATAATTGCTACGTTGATATTTTATATTACTGTCGTTTCAATAATTGTAAATGCACAGTATTTTCTATTATCGGAGTAATAATTCATATTATCTGAATAATATTATTAGATAACATTATTGGCAATGTCTAGAAAGTTCTGTCTAAGGAGAGGTTTGGTCACCTAATTGCGTGCCAGTAAGGAGAAATCCTCATTGGAAAGCCCCCTCTTTCCTGGGAACGGCCTGGTTGTCAGTATTGTGATTCTGTAATATTATTTGTGAATAATTAATTATTAATTTATATGATGAGAAAAATATTTTTTTTATGTGGATATAGATAGAGAAAAATTTTAAAGTGATAATTGTTGAAAATTGATATTTTATCTTTTCTGATAAAATAATATTTTATTATATTATTATAATATAATAATGATGATATTTTTACAATGAATGTAGGATATATGAGTATATGAGGAGGAAGAGTATTTTTGTTTCAAAAGATGTTTAAAACATGTTAAACGTGTCTGTAGGCCCATTTCTTGACTGAAATTTGATTATAGCCTGTAAAATCGCCCGTTTATGGATTTTGGTCAATTTCTGTTTGGAATTTGGAAAAACTTTCTTCTGTAAAGTTGTAGACAATGGAATTTCCTATGAAAAAGACATAAGGTTCAAATTTTTCTGATAAAAGGGCTATTTATTATGAATTATTGAAGTTCCGAAGTTCCGAAATAATTGATTTTTGAAAGTTTTAATTATTTTTAATATAAAAAACGTTTTTGTCTTTAATTGTGGGTCTTGCATAGGATGTAGTTGCTGAATTCAGATCTAGGAAAGTGGGCGTAAGAATTTAATATATATATATATATATATATATATATATATATATATATATATATATATATATACTTTATTAAATTTTCTGTTTTGGTGTTCTAAGCATTTTTCTATAAATAGGGTGCTTAGGTTAGAATTGAAAAACACACTAGAAACTAAAGATTTCTCTCTCTTTCTCTCTCTATATATCGAGCGTATTTTTGTTAGTATTTTAGTACTTTGAGTATTGCTATACGGTGCAAGTTCTTTCAGCACTATATCCAGTATTCCAGTCAGAAGTACTATCATTTTGAGGTAAGGGATGTTATTTTATTCGAAAATGATATTATTACTTCAATATCATTGTGCCGAAATATTGGTTGAATTTTTTTATCAAATTTAGAACTTTTCATGTAGGGGTTACTATTCATGAGTTACTATTCATAAGTTATTATTCACGAGTTACTGTTCATGAGTTACTATTCACGAGTACTATTCACGAAGCATGATGATATTTTTTTGTGAAATTTCTTTCTTTTAGTGTTGGAGTTACTATTCACGTATACGGCACTATTCACGAATACGGAACTATTCACAGAAAAATTAATTTTTTGTGTTTTCGTCCAAAATATCTATTATGGATACTAGCTTTGATTGTATCCATATTTTGATCATTCTTAAATTTTACTCCATCATGATTACTTATGAGGTATTTTTGGACATGGAATAGCTGAAATACGAATCCTTAATATTTATTCTTTTGTTTCACTGGATTCGTTTTCTTTAAAATATTTTTCATCATCCTCAGTCCTAAATGATTATATAACTTAATATCTTTGGCCTGCAGTACAAAGATGAACGATTTCTGATGAATATCTTTGGTCCGTAGTGCAAAGATGAACAGGTGTTTAGATGAGCATGACCAACTGATGAATATCTTTGGCTTGTAGTGCAAAGATGAATATTGGTTGATGTTACTGGGATAAAATGTTGATGACGGACTTTTAAATTCATAGATAATAGTAGATTTCATTCTCTACGTAACTCTTCTATGAATTATTATTTTTCGCTGCGAATATTGATTTAAAACTTGTTGTCTATTGTATTCTATTAGATTTTTCCCTGTTGAAGACTAACGATAATTTGTTCTGCATTATCTTAGTCATAATGTTCTTTACTGGGCTAGTTGAGCTCACCCTTTTCTTTTTTGTTCCATTTTTCTCAGGAGGCGAGAATGTAGCGAGTACTAGTCGGGGTATGGAATGATGGTTCTAGAAGTTATTTTAGTAGTCCTCACCATTTTTGTGAAATAATGTATCAATAATTTTAATGAGGACTTATTTGAGTGTGGATATTGTCTAGATAATAATATTTGTATTTAAACTCACAGTTCTTATGTTGTAATAATAAAGATGTAGTTGTTTCTGTACCATGTATTTTGGCGACTCAGAATGGGTGTTGTATACCTATTTTGGGGGCGTCACAGTATTATTTCTTTCTTATTCATGAAGAGAACTTCTGTTATTCCATTCTTTATTATTTTGTTGGAATAACCTTTATACGCGGGGTACCCTATACTTGGTGAAATTCTTCTATTATTACATTATTTATCATTCTGTTGGAATATCCTGTCTGTGCGTTTTACGCCGGACCTGATTCCGTCTTTATTATTCTGTTGGAATATCCTGTCTGTGCGTTTTACGCCAGACCTGATTCCGTATTTATTATTCTGTTGGAATATCCTGTCTGTACGTTTTATGCCGGACCTGATTTCGTTATTTATTGTTCCGTTGGAATAACTTGTCTGTGCGGTCTATCGCATGCTTGGTGATTTTTTTTGTTATTCCATTATTTGTTATACTCAGTTGGTTAAAGTTTTGACTTCTATACTCCATGAAATTAGTGGAATATCCTTGATATTTGCGCTTCATCCAGTATCTTTTCATGAAAATATTCTTTTGAGCATTCTTGAATTTTACTCCACAAAGCAGTATCATGTTGACAATTTGGACATTATTGATTCCTGGATAAATTAATTCTTGAACTTGTTTTATTGAATTCTTATATCATTGTCATCATCCTCATGTTTATATATGTTGAAAGTCATCTGTGGCCTGTAGTGCATAGATGGACTTGGTATAATTACGACCAGGGATTATTCGTTATAATCATGACCGTAATGTTACAAATGATGTGATAAAAGTCCTCATTGGCCGTAGTGCTTTGATGGACAGTTGTTGGCATGATCATGACCATTGATGAATATACAAATATTCTTGGCCTGTAGTGCATGGATAATTGTGGTCGTGATACTAAAGAATATCCTTGGCCGTAGTGCAGGGGTGATTCGATGATGTGGATTATTTATTAAGCTGAGTCCCGGCGATAAAAGTGATGAAAAACCTTTTAAATCATAAAAGATAGTAGATTTATTCTCTACTTGACTCTTTTAATGGACTGCTTGTTCCACTGCAGTTAAACTTGATGGTTATTATATTGTATCAGTTTAACACTGTAGAAGGCTAAGGATAATTTATTCTGCATTATCTTAGTCATAATATTTCTTACTGGGCTAGTTGAGCTCACCCTTTCTTTCATTGTTCTCTTCAGGAAATGAGAACGTAGCTGGGACTAGTCGGGGAACGAAGTGACGATTCAGATGATAGTATTAGTAGTCCTCACTATTCTGTTAAATAGTGTGACAATAAATGTAATGAGAACTTTATTTGAGTTTTTATACTCTCTATGAGACATTATCAGTGTTGAAACTCTCAGCTATGTTTTGGCGTATTGTACACATCAGTTGTATAATTAAGTTTGTATTTGAATTTTTGTACCATATATTTGGCGACTCAAGATGGGTGATGTATACCTATTTTGGGGGCGTCACATACCCCGAGTTATTTTTTTAATCTATGTTTTCGATTCTGGGGACAGAATATTTGTAAGGAGGGAAAAATGTGACGAATGTATTGTTTGTGTTGTGATTCTGGGGACAGAATCCTTGTAAGGAGGGAATGATATAACAATCTAAAATTTTAAATTGTAATTTCAAATATTTATTGAATTATATAAATATTATAATTGATGTGTTTATTGTAGAATAAATATTTGTTTAATTTGATTTGATTTGATTATTTATTTGTTAAATAAATAATTAATGAGTTAAGAAAATTAATTATTATGAGATAATATTCTAATTTAATTTAATAATTAAGTTAGAGAGTTGATAGGGATTAAATGGATTATTATAATATTTTTAATTTAATTTGGTAATAAAAGTCTGACAATAAACTATGCTATAAATGAGTTATTAAAATAAATTAAAGGAGTTTAATTCAATTTTGCCAAACAAGGCTTAATGAATGTTAAGTCTTTAATTTAAATAGGTTTTGTCAAACAAGGCATAAGGATTTTAAGTTATTAAGTTTTAAAATGGTTTAGCCAAACAATCCTTAGGGCTTTTGATTTTCAATCAAAAAGAAGATGTAACTGATATTAGTTACATATATATTTATATTATATAATTAATATATATTATATTATACATTATATGTTTCTAAGTACGTAAGTTAGAGAAGAGAGAAAGAACATAGAAGAAGAAAAAGAAGAGAAAAGAAAGAAAGAAAAGGGAGAAGGGAGAAGGGAAAATTCTCTATGAATTAAGAATTTAGAAGAAGAAGTTGTTGTAATCATTTTCTAGCAAAGGTATAACCCTACCTTTCTACTTTTCAAAGTTTTAGTTTTATCCTATTCAAAAGTTCTCTGTAAAATTGGTGTGAAGGATTAATTGTTTAGTATGTGATTTTGTATGAAAATGGTTGATATAAATTGTCTTCATGTGGTTTATAGATGATTTAGAGTAAATTGATTCATGTAATATATTTTATTAAGGAGGAAATCATATTACAGTAAGTTTACATTGACATGTGTTGAATATGACTTAAATTAGAATTTAAAATTGGTACTCAATTCATATTATAGTGTAAATTTTTTATTGATTGTGAAAATATATGAAGAAACGAAAGCAAAGTAATTGAAACTAACTGTTTTAGTTGTAAAACGAATTCACAGTGAAGAATTTCGCTATGAATGTTAAAAGAAGAGGAAATACAAGAAATAGTGAAAATTAAAGGTTGTAGTCTTGATGTTTATGTTGTTTATGTGGTTAGAAATGTGTTAGAAACATTAGTTTATGTTTCTGTAAACATATTACACCTTGGGTAAGTTGGTATGGTTGTTAGAAAGAAGTTTGTAGGCCTAATTTGGCTTTCTATAGTGTTCTAGATCATTAGTCGCGAAAACACAGAAGGGACCCCCTCCCCGGCAGGCTCCCCTAGAGAAAAAACCCCCGACCCGATGGGGGGTTAGTCTGTCTAGCCGAATTTTGGAAAATAAAATTGACCAAACATGTGTTACTAAAATGAGCATAAAATTTTCATACGAACTCCGATTGATGCGATTCAAGATGATCCGGAACGAGGATGAGTAAACCTATAACTTTTATCCTTTAATTTTTTCAATGTGATGTCTTTATCAAGGATACAAATGGCTATCTTTAAGACTATTGTGCATTTGGAGGCCATTGAAGGGCGTCAGGATGCACGAATACAAATGCAATCCTTTGTGTGTTAGTACAACCTAATATAAAGAGAATGATAACATTTTGGACATGTAATAGGATGTTAAATCAAGTTTTTAATGTGTATATGGTGCAATGATATGATCACTTAAGTAGTTGTAATAAAGCTAAAATATGATGCTCATGAAAAGATGTGATGTTGTTTAAACGTAAACTTATTTAGTGAGCTATACCAAAAGTGGGAAAGAAACTCATGAAGCTAATATTAGTATAACTAATGTGTATTGTAAATACATATGGTATATGTAGGGCTTGTGGTGAACGTGAGTAGTGATTGTTTAACATACGCACGAGGCAAGTTCTCTAACTCTACTTTTACGATTGTGCAAGTGCTTAAACCTTATTGATGCATTGAGCAAGTTCCTAAACCTACTTATATATCTATTCTAACTTGATTATGTACATGCAAACTCTTCAACATAACTCTTATTTTGAGAAGGGCTATCTTTAATGTTGTTCTAATTAAGCAAGTTCCTAAATTCTGTTATTCTTATATTGAGCAAGTTTTATTCCTCAACTTGTTATTAATCATGTACGTTCATTAACTCACTTCTTTTATTGAGTAAAATTAATAGCCTTAGCTTATTATTGTTCAAGCAAGTTTTGGTATAATATTCGATGCCTATGCTTTCTAGTCCATTTCTAAATCATGTTTTCGATGTATAATGTTGAGTCACTTATAATTCATGACTATTTCATATCATATTATTATCAAGCACTTCAAGTGATATTAAACTATATTGATTCAACTAATCCTTAGTTGATGTTTGTTGAACTCTAAATTACCTTGAAGCTTATCCAAACCAAACTTCCTTTGGTGCGGACTCGTATATTAAAACTGAGATGAACAACCTTATTATAGGAGATTACTTACGCGTAAGCGTTTAAATGTTTTTGCACAATACATAGTACGAGTCCCTACACTATAACTGTTTAGGTTAAAGTTGAAATATTACTTGCAACCATGAACATAGTTCGTGGTCTTATGACCCTCATATATTTTATATTTTGATTCCAGTTTTTGGTTATCATTAACAAAGTATTATTCAGTTCTAATGAGCTTATTCATTGACGGTTATTATGCTATCGTTGTTCATTGTTATATCTAGTGAGCATTTGTTTTAATCATTCTTGCATAAATTTAATTATTCCAGCTAAAGTTAAGAAGGTCGATGAACCTACCACAAACAAAGGAAAAGGAAAAATGTACAAATGATGAAGACTTGTAATTTATTGGCTTTTATGTTGATAAATTTTATTTAAATGATGTGATGTAGTTATTTTATTTTCGCACTTGATTTATGTTAAAGGTTAGATAACCTGAGAGATTTTTATTGAACTTAATGGTGTAATCCTTTTTAATGGGAGGACTTATGGTTTAAATTCTCATATATTTGGGTAGTTAGTATGAATGTATGGAAAGTGAACACCAAGTCTTGTGGGAATGAAGTACTCTGATTTGGGGGTGTCACATAAACTCACGAGGAGTTATAATTGACGAGATACGAAAAGTTCGTATCAACAAAGAGCAAGTTATGAGCAAGATAGAGTTAGGTGAGATTTTAATTGAGGACTCATGTGATGGCTGAGTTGTACAAACCTTTGTATGGGCGAGGGTTTTGTGCTTGCACTCAGTTTATCACAATTATAATCATTGGAATATTGGTGTCGTGCTATCAACGTATATGTGGTGAAAAGGTGATTCTTTTCTCATGTGTATATTTGATAGTTAGAGACTATTAAGATTAGTAAGATTTTATTAGGATTATGTACGAGTTCTTAAAGCTCATACTTATGGTAATTTGATGACTCATAATCATATGTATATTTTTAAACCCCTAAGCATATGGACAGTCTCTGATTGGTTCTTTGACTACGTATTGCTAGGACAAGTTCCTAAACTCATATTATTGTGGCAAGTTCCTGAACTTTCAAAGTGTGGTAAGTTTGATGAACTGTATTGGGTATAGAAAAGTTGTGAAGGAAGGACTAAGAATTTTTGGTATAGTAAGTACTGATAGTGATAAAGATTTGTAGAACGAAGTAATGGAGTAAGGATTTAAGATGATGGAGGAAAATTCGATATTCTAAATCTTCTAGCTATGCTAGATTTTCAAAATTTATTGACTTCGTGCTGATGTTGCACTTCTATGTTTATGAAAAATGTTGGAACAGATGATTGAATCAATGGTTTTTTAAAACAGTGTTATTTTCTTGTGTCTATGCTAGTTGTTTCAGCTAGACAAAAATGATGAAATTATCAAAACGTGTTTTTGTGATAATATGCATCGTTTGATATGGTGTGGAAATAATAAGTAAGGGAGTCATCAATGCAATTGAACCTAGTGTTGGATGTGATCATAGGATCGTCATCCCACTATGGTATGATGTAAAATAACTGAATCCTCAACATGCCATTAAGACGATACAATATCGTGATATAAAAATAATTTTTGGTTTTCTCTAAACTTTGAAAAGATATGCTAATAAAGATGTTTAAAAAAAAGGTATTTTTGGAGGTTTGCCAATTGAGTTGGTTAAGAATGTATGTATATATATCTCGATTGATGTCCAAGTTATTACTAGAAGTCTATGCTATTTGATTCAACTAGAAAAATATTGAAAAATATTTATGAAATTCGAGCATTTTTTTGTCAAATTATGTCAAACTATAAAAAGGAGACATGTTATCGGAGACAATGGATCCGAAAGTAACGCATATAGTCGTTACGATGTTAAGATGTAATACGTTGTGCACGACGTAGGGGTACGATAGGCTGATCACCTAGAGTACTTACAGAGAGTGTTTTCAGTCTGTGTGATTGCTAAACATTCTGTTAAATATGGTTTTCAGTGGTGATGCACTATTAAATCTGGAGAAGAGATCAAGGTCTTATGACCCCTCAACATGATTTGACATCTTTTAAATTCCTGAGTTATTCATATCGCTTCCCAATTATTGAGCAATTGTGGAAGATTCTTATTATTCTAAAAGGTGAAAGTGGAAAAAAAGATATTCCTTAGAAGGAAGTAAGCTGTAGAATGCGACATGTAATGATGAGAAAATTAAGCAAAACATAATAATTCCAAGAAATGAAAGAAATTCTGATGAGAGAAGGGATGAAGTTATCAAAGGATAATGTAAAACTTTTAAAAGAGAAAGATGTAAAGAATGCGAAGATTTTAGAAAAATCTTTACATAACGAATCTGGTTATAGAATCTAGTGAAGAATAAAGATTAACGTAAAATCTATTTGGATAAATTGAATGAACAGAGATTTGTAAATTAAAATTTCGAGAACGAAATTCTTTGAAGAATGGGTGAGTGTAATATCTCAAGTGTTTATGAATTGAGTATGTGGCAATGATACTTAGAAAAAGATAATGAATGGGTTAAAGAATATATAATACTCAAAATATAATTGAGTTTAAGCGAATCTTATAAAATAAAGCTTACGAGAATTTATTTTGAAAAAGAATGGAATAGGAAATATAAAATTCTTATTATTAAGGTAATGTGTTAAAGTTATTTAACAATAATTTTTTAAAAGAGATTTGATGTGACGTCCCCAAAATAGGTATACATCACCTATTCTGAGTCGCCAAATACATGGTACTGAATACAAATACAAACTAATTATACAACAGTCGTGTAAAATATGACAAAATATATGATGTGAGTTTTAATACAAATATTGTCATCTAGACAATATCCACACTCAAAATAAGTCCTCAATACATTTATTAACACACTATTTCATAGAATAGTGAGGACTACTAATGCTATCATCTGGACCGTCACTCTGTTCCCCTACTAGTCCCTACTACGTTCTCATTTCCTGAAGAGAACAATGAAAGCAAAAAGGGGTGAGCTCAACTAGTCCAGTAAGAAATATTATGACTAAGATAATGCAGAATAAATTATCGTTAGCCTTCAACAGTGTTAAACTGATAAAATATAACAACCATCAAGTTTAACTGCAGCGGAACAAGCAATCCATTAAAAGAGTCAAGTAGAGAATAAAATCTACTATCTTTTATGATTTAAAATATTTTTCATCACTTTTATCGCTGGGACTCAGCTTAATAAATAATCCACATCATCGAATCACCCCTGCACTACGGCCAAGGATATTCTTTAGTATCACGACCACAATTATCCATGCACTACGGGCCAAGAATATTTTTGTATTCGTTAATGGTCATGATCATGTTAACAACTGTCCATCAATGCACTACGGCTAATAAGAATTTTTACCACATCATTTGTAACATTACGGTCATGATTATACCGAATAATCTCTGGTCATAATCATACCAAGTCCATCTATGCACTACAGGCCACATATGACTTTCAACATATTATAAATATGAGGATGATGACAATTCAATAAAACAAGTTCAAGAATAAATATTAAAGATTTATAAGTTAATTTATCATGAACTCAATAACGTCCAAATTGTCAACATGATACTGCTTTGTGGAGTAAAATTCAAGAATGCTTAGAAGAATATTTCCATGAAAAGATACTGGATGAAGCGCAAATATCAAGGATATTCCACTAATTTTATGGAGTATAGAAGTTAAAACTTTAACCAACTGAGTATAACAAGGAATGGAATAACAAAAGAAATCACCAGGCATGCGATAGACCGCACAGGCAGGCTATTCCAACAGAATAATAAATAACGGAACCAGGTCCGGTGTAAAACGCACAGACAGGATATTCCAACAAAATAATAAAGACGGAATCAGGTCCGGCGTAAAACGCACAGACAGGATATTCCAACAAAATAATAAATAATGGAACTAGGTCCGGCGTAAACGCACAGACAGGATATTCCGACAGAATAATATAGAACAAAATATTAGAAGAATTTTACCAAGTATAGGGTAGCCCGCGTATACAGGTTATTCCAACAGAATAATAAAGAATAGAATAACAGAAGTTCTCTTCATGAATAAGAAAGAAATAATACTCCCTACTTTAGAAGAAACTGAATATTGGAATAGTGAGGTAGCAGACTTCGCTTCTTCTTTCTCTCTATAATTTCTCTCTATAATAATTACTCTAAAGCTTTAGTGAATTGGTGAGAAATGAAGGAAGAATGAGCTTCTATTTATAGAAAAATATAGTTTAAATAATTGCACGTTTTGGGGCTCGAAATATTACGGTATAATACATTCCTCTTTTTCTTTATTTTTAATTTAGTCCTGCAAGTATTATCAAACTTGCACCACCTTTCCAAATAGTAAATCGAATCAATAGTAAATCATGTGACTCAATAGTTCTAATCATGTGAAAAAAATAATTACAGTATAGTACCTCCATCTATACCTCCATTTTTAACTTAGTCATGCAAGTATTATCAATCTTGCACCAACTCCCCTAATAGTACAAGAATGTGAATCAATAGTACCCACATGTGAACAAATAGTTATAAGCATGTGAAATAATAGCAATTAATTGTTCATTTATCCGATTAATTACCTGATTGGTCAATATAACCTCCAGACATCATTTTTTATTGAAATAAATATCGATTTTCATTAACACTAATAATTCCAACACAATGGAACTATCCATTTCATCTCTAATCAACACGAACTTATTCATCATTAATATTATAATTCACAATATTTAACAACCAGGTCGTTCCCAGGAAAGAGGGGACTTTCTGATAAGAATTTCTCCTTATTGGCACGCAATTAGGTGACCAAATCTCTCCTTGACAAAACTTCTAGACATTGTCAATATTGCAAATAATAATATGAATAACTTTGTCGTCTCAATTATTGATTTAATAATAACAAATATTATGCAGATGATACTGTGACAATAATTGAATCAATAATATGAGAGATATGATGCAGCAATTACTATAGCAATAATTGAGTATTGTAGACACTCGAAATTTTCTGTACTATTGTCGCCAATGTTGCAGCAGGACAGAATCGTCTTTTATGAGAGAACCCTGAAAGACGGTCCACAGCCATACCGGATACTACTGGAGGTTCGACATCAACCCCAGAATACTGGGAGATAACCCCGAGGCGTGCAGATACAATACCGGAACACACACCGAAGAAGATCGATTAATCTCGGAGATAACTCTGAGGTATCCAGTCTTAGTTCCAACCATGGGAATAGCCACCAACCTTGGTGATAACCCCAAGGAATGTAATTTCGGTAATAACCCCGAAAATGCTTGTTACAAGTGCGACCAGCTTCAATCTCGGTGCTCACAATGAGATTCACTGTACCAGGCCGGTAATGACATCGGAAAGACAGACACACCTCAAGGATGACAATGAGGACTTTCAACCAATTACAGCAGTCCAATCCCAGCGAAGCTGAGCAACGTCTGCTTTATCAGCCCAACCCGGTAATAACACCGGTGAGGGGCAACATCGTCATCTGACCAAAACGATGCCACGCCAAGTCACCTCAACACCTCTACGCAACAATGTCCCACGAGGCTATCCAATCCCGAGTGGCTATTGTACGATGTAACGAATGAAAGTTGAAGCTTGAAGACCGGAGGGCACCGTCCCATCTTCAAAGACTTCATACAAACTCTAGTTCCATGCCATCGTACAAACTCTCGACAACGGCAGTCCGAAATAGGTCCTGTATACCTCAAACGGATGCCCGGATTGCACTTTCGAAAGCTCGAGTGGACATTACAATGCCCGCGTGCATGTACTTCGAGACGACCCGACCCGCACAACCCGGGTGGTCCCGGGTTGCCTCTGGTACACCTGCGGCTAAAATGCCTATAAATAGAGGGCTTAGGGTGCTAATTTTTAAGAGAAAAAAGACGGGGAAACCCTGCACAATTCGTTTTGCACTCGACCCATACAGTGTATTTGCCCATTTTAAACACCTGTGAGCTCATATATAGCCTCTTTTATACCCACAAAAGCCAGTGTTTACCCACTCTAAAGATATAGAAGCCTTTTTTAGCAGTCAGTTATAAGCCTTCTCACACACTTTAGAGTCTTTCTCTTCATCTTTGCACACACCCTTCTACACGTTGAGAGTCGTGTTGCTTGCTTTTTCCCGGACTTCGGTCCGTGGTTTCATTTTAGTCTGTATATATATATATATATATATATATATATATATATATATATATATATATATATATATATATATATATATCAACTGTGGTCGAACTCTGTTCGATGAGGGGGCCTTCCAATAAGGATTTCTCCTTACTAGCGCGCAATTAAATAACATCTCCTTAGACAGAACTTTCTAAACATTGCCAATAATGTTATCTAATAATATTATTCAGATAATATGATTTATTGCTTTGATAATGGAAAATACTGTGTAGTGACAATTATTGAAACAACAGTATTATAAAATATTAACGCAGCAATTATTGAATCAATAAAATAAAATACTGAACAGTAATTACTGTAACAATTATTGAGTAGTGCCTTCTTACGTAAGAATCAATAATTGGTGCAATACCGTGTGCTACTGTGCAACAACGCGTATTACTGTGTTTTAACCACCGGGTATTCCAACAGTATTAACGGTAACAACTACGTCGTTATTTATAAACAACTCATACTTGTCGTTTTCTTCATCCAATCGCTTTTTGTTATGGGACCCACACAAGGCTGCGCCGTCGTACGATTATTCCCCGACAGTAAGAATATTCTACGACCAAACGAATATTCCCCGACAACAATTAATATTTTATAACCACTTGCTTATTTGAAATATTTGAGCATTTTACCCATAACTAACCATATTAATCAAATTAACCCTTACTATTTCAAAATAATAAATAAAGGAAATTTAATTTTATTTATAATAAGTTGGTGTCTTACAGATTCCATCTTTCCTGTCATCATGATTTCTCCATTGCTCATCTCCTGTATTTCAGATATCATTTTAGAATACAGCTTCAAAAACAAAGGTTAATTTAACAAATTAACATATCACATAATATCCCGATATTATGACTGACAAACAACTAAGCTTAGGTAGGGCACACTAGCGAAGGATATTAATCGTCTCTCCCTTCCTAGTTCTAATCCCGAATCTCCGCCAGAGATCATATCCCTAAGCTCTGATACCAAATGTAACGCCCCCAAAATAGGTCCATTCCATCCAACCCATTCTGAGTCGCCAAATACATGGTACAGAAAATAACTACAACTTTATTACAACAATTGTCGTGCAAAATACAACAACACATATGTTGTGAGTTTTGATACTAAAATATACCAACTGTGACTCTGGACACCAACTTGGATAGCACGTCACCATGACACCTTACATAAAGGTATAGTGAAAAACTATTTTAGAAATTAAAACCTTTGGGAAGTGCTCAAGGAAACCTTCGTACATGGGAGGCCATGCGTCTAGATTATGATAGATATCATATGGCCACAGAATTATCCTTGGTTGACCCAATAGACCCCAAAGAAAAACGAGAAAATTACTATCATATTCTTCTCAATGGCGAGTCTTCTCTTGACATATCATTATCTCCACTGTCTCTAATTGAGATTTATACTCCAAACAAACACCAAGATTATATAGGTAGTGCTTGTAAATATACTCAGCAAGTGGATGAGCACATCCCTGCCTTATGATAATACGAGGTTGTATGTCATTAGACATCTTGTATGATAGTGGCAAAACACCCTTCCAACGTTGGGTTCGCTTCACCCTATTTGATTTAACAAATATAACTACTAAATGATGACCACCGTTCTATTCCCCTGTTACCCCCGCTCGACCCAGCTACACTCGTATTACCTGAAAGGAATTGTGAAGCAAAAGAGTGAGCGCAACTAGCTTAGTAAAGAATATTATGACTAAAGATAAATAAATTATCAATAGTATTCATCAGTAATAAATCAGAGATTTAGAACATATGGTAGATGATAAAACTTTTCAACCATAGTTACAGCGGAATGAACAATTCATTAAAAGAGTCAAATAGACCATAAAGTCTATTATCTTCTCCATGTTCAAAGTCCATCAACAATGTTTTAACCCTGTAACATCAATCAATTGTTCTGGTTCACAATCATATGAATATCTCATAATCATAATTGTGGTTCTAAATTCTTCTTCTCATCCAGGACGAAGATAATTTTCATCACCTATCCTTACCTGAAACATCAAAGATCATGGTTATACCAAATCACAGTTCCTGTTCATAATCATACTAATAAATTCATCTTTGCACTACGGCCCAAAGATATTCATCAACAAGTCATCTTTGCACTACAGGCCAAAGATATTCAACAATAGGTCATCTTTACATTACGAGTCAAATATATTCATCAACAACTCATCTTTGCACTACGGGCCAAAGATATTCATCAATAATTCATCTTTGCACTACAGGCTAAAGATATTCATTATCATTTCATCTTTGCACTATAGGCAAAAGATATTCAACAACAGTTCATCTTTGCACTACGGGCCAAAGATATTCATCAATAATTCATCTTTGCACTACAGGCCAAAGATATTCAACAACAGGTCATCTTTGCACTACAGGCCAAAGATATTCATATCTCAAAGAAATATATAATCATTTTAGAATTCATATAAACAATAATTATAACCTTGTTGATCAATTCACCTTTACACTTAAGCTAAAGATATTCAATTATAAATTCAATGGTCATGGTCATACCAGTCACAATTCAACTTTTCACTACTGGCCAAAGAGAACCCTAGTCATGATCATACCAATAATCTACTCATCTTTACACTCCAGTGAAAGAGAATTTCAACATCAGGGTTATAAAAATGTTATATATGATAATAAAATCAATATAATCAATACATAGTTTTAATCTCCAGAGTAATATTCATAAATCAATGATCTCATAACACCTTAATCAAAATGTTATAAATCACTTAATAATTTTATAATCTAATATTATTAATACTACCACAATATTTTAATCATTTCTTAAACTTGTAAACAATTTATTTTAATTGTTTACACTTTACTAATAAATGCATTTAATCATCACAAAATGCCAAACTCATAAAATTTTATCACCAATAACCAAAACCCTCATCAAAAATCTGCACATACCTCATATATGATTCTCAAGCCATAAAATCATATTTTTCAAATTTTTTTACTTCACATAACATATTTAATTCATTTACTCACAACTAGAACGTTTTCATGAAAAATATCAAATCAGTTTTAAAAATATTTCTTTTCTGGGATTTAGCATAATATGGTCCCATATTGAACATATATTTTTCTCGAAATTTTTAAAATTCATTTACTATTTTTCACATGGCCAAAACCACCGAATATTCAGATATTTATCATAAATTGTATTTTTATCCAAAAATTCCAAATTTTACAGAGTGTACTGATATTATATAGATGTACTCCCAATAAAAATTTTATCAATTTTGGAGTTAACCACAAGGAGTTATAAGGGTTTACTTTTAAAATAGTCTTTTCTCATAAAATCCATAACTCCTAATCTATACATCCAAAAATCGCTATTTTTGGACACAATCTATAAAACTCATCAAAATATCATTTTAAATTTTTCTAGAATTTTTGAAGGTTCAAAAAAATTTTGAAATTTAAAAACATAATAACCCTTACATACTAACGACAATATCCCTTACCTCAAAAGAGCAGTACTTCTGACTGGAATAACGCTGAACGAACTTGCACCGTATAGCAACACTCAAGATATCAAAATACTCACAAGAATACACTCGATAATATAGAGAGAAAAATAGAGAGAAAACTTCAGTTTCTGGTGTGATTTTTAATCCTAACATAAGCACCCTATTTATAGAAAAATACTTAGAACACCAAAGTAAAAAATCTAATAAAATATAAATATATTTTCTAAACTTTCCTACGCACAAAGCTTTGGTCCAACATCAGCCACACACCTCACCAAAAGTCACAAAAACGTTTTTCTTATTTAATTTATTTAAAACTCCAAATAATAATAATTAATTAATCCAGAATATAATATTAATATATTTATATAATTTTCCTTAGCCCACCATTTTGACCAAATAAATCAGCCACGCATGTGCCAAAAGCAACAAAAATGTTTTTCTAACAAAAAGTACTTAAAACTCCAAAAATCAATTCAGACCCGATATACCGAAACTTCAATAATTCATAATAAATAGTCCTTTTATCAGAAAAATTCGAAACTCACGATTTTTCATAGGAAATTCCATTATCTACAACTTTGCAGAAGAAAGTTTTTCCAAATTCCAAACAGAAATTGACTGAAATCCACAAACGGACAATTTTACAAGCTATAATTAAATTTCAGTCAAGAAATGGGGTCCACTGACACACAAAACATGTGTTGATCATTTAATGTAACAAAAATACTATTTCTCCTCATATACTCATATATCCCATATTCATTGTAAAAATATCACCATTATTATATTAATAAAATATAATAATATATTTAAATGAATTATTTTATCAGAAAAGATAAAATATCGATTTTCCACAATTGTCACTTAAAAAAATTTCTTTATCTATATCCACATAAAATCAATATTTTTCTCATCATATAAATCAATAATTAATTATTCACAAATAATATTACAGAATCACAATACTGACAACCAGGCTGTTCTCAGGAAAGAAGGGGCTTTCCAATAAATATTTCTCCTTACTGGCGCGCAATTAGGTGACCAAACCTCTCCTTAGACAGAATTTTCTAGACATTGCCAATAATGTTATCTAATAATATTATTCAGATAATATGAATTATTGCTCCGATAATGGAAAATACTGTGTAGTGACAAGTATAGAAACAACAGTAATATAAAATATCAACGCAGCAATTATTGAATCAATAAAATAAAATACTGAACAGTAATTACTATAACAATTATTGAGTAATGCCTTCTTACGGAAAAAATTATCATGCTTCATGAATAGTACTCGTGAATAGTAACTCGTAAATAGTAACTCGTGAATAGTAACTCATGAATAGTAACTCATGAATAGTAATTATAAAAAATTGATTACTTTTATTTCATAAAATTCGGGGTCTTACAACCGCCATATTTTGCTAAAGCAGAATTTTTACATGAATTCAAACCCTGTGTATATAGGTGCGAACGAGGCCTCGCACAACTTCTAAATAACATCACATTGACCCACACACACACACACTCAGATAATAGTTTCTTGAAAAGAGGCGGTCACCGTGGTAACATGGATGTCGGGGGGTGCCTAACATCTTCCCCCCGCATAACCAAGTCCTCGGACTCTAACGAATCTTAGTTTCACCGACCCGTTAAGCAGTGTCACATCACTTGGTCAATGTGCAAACCTTTTCTCGGTAGTGTTGGTACAACCATTTAAAAAACCAACTGGCGACTCTTAATAGTCCCGTTGTCGACATTATACATGTCGGACCTTTGTCACTTGTTTTTTCAAACAAATCTCACCTAAAATGAGAACACCAAAGAACAGGTAACGGAAAGGGACATCCAAAAATCGCAATGTCGACAAGTATAACTAAGTGACTTCTCACGTAAGCATCAAAAATTAATACTATGTGCTACTATGCAACCACGCGTATTACTGTACTTTTAACACCGGGTGTTTCAACAGTTAACGGTAAAACTTCCGCCATTATTTTGATAAAGTATTTTTGTCGTTTTCTCAATCCGAAAATAATTTCGTTGTGGGGTCCACCAATGATTGTGCCGTTGTACGAATATTCTCTTTTAAAACGAATATTCCCCGACCAAACGAATATTATATAACAACTTGCGTACTTTGAAAAATTTATAAATATTACCCACAACTATAACATTATATCAAATTCATTCTATAATATTCAAAAATGATATTTATAGAAAAATCATCTTTATTAAAAAGTTGGGGTCTTACAACCTCCCCTTCTTATGAAATTTCGCCCTTAAAATTAGGGTACGTACCTGTTATGTCGAAGAGGTAAGGATACCTTGATTTCATTTCAGATTCTAACTCCCAGGTCATTTCCTCAACATCGTGGTTCCTCCACAAAACTTTGACTTGAGGTATAACTTTAGAGCGTAGAATATGATCCTTCTTATCCAAGATTTTAACAAGTAACTCTTCATACGTTAAATTTTTCTCTATCTCGTCTGGTTCTAATTCAATATTATGGTTTGGGTCTTTCACATATTTACGTAACATAGATATGTAAAAAATGTTATGAACACGAGACATACTTGGCAGTAAGGCGAGTCTATAGGCCACAGTTCCTACTCGATCGAGGATTAAAAATGGGTCAATGAATCGGGGATTGAGCTTTCCTCTCTTTCCAAATCTCGTAGCTCCTTTCCATGGAGTAACACGTAACAACACATGATCTCCAATTTCGAATTCCACGTCCTTTCGATGAAGATCAGCATAACTCTTTTGTTGATCTTGTGAGATTTTTATACGTTGTCGGATCGTTTGAATCTTTTCCGTAGTCATACATACCAACTCCGGTCCCAACAATGTTGTTTCCCCCACCTCATCCCAACATACTGGAGAACGACACTTTTTTCCATACAACACTTCGAATGGAGCTATGCCAATACTTGCTTGATAACTGTTATTGTAGGAAAACTCCACCAATGATAAGAACTTGTCCCAACTTCCCTTGAAGTCAAGGACATAGAGTCTTAATAAATCTTCTAGAGTTTGAATAGTCCTCTCTGATTGACCGTCCGTCTGAGGATGATATGCCGAACTAAATCGTAAGTCCTTGCCCATAGCTTTTTGCAAACTAACCCAAAATCGTGAAGTGAATCTTAGGTCTCGATCAGAAACTATGGATACTGGCATACCATACAGTCTTACAATCTTGTTTATGTACATACGAGCAAGACATTCCAATGTATAAGTTTCTCGTATTGGTAAGAAATGAGCAGACTTGGTCAATCTATCAACAATGACTCCAAATACATATATACCTTGAGAAACCTTAGGAAGACCGATAACAAAATCCATGGTAATGTGCTCCTACTTCCATTCTGGAATTTCAAGTGGTTGCAATGGACCTTTTGGTACTTGATGCTCCGTCTTGACTCGTTGACAAGTTAAACACCTTGAGATAAACTCTGCTATCTCTCTCTTCATATTGCTCCACCAAAATGTATGTCGAAGATCACGATACATTTTGGTACACCCAGGATAGATTGCAAACGGTATGTTGTGCACCTCCATCATGATTTTATACTATAAATCAGGGTCTTTAAAAACACAAAGTCTGGAGTTGACTCGAAGTATTCCTTCTTCATCAATTCTTGCATCAGGAATAGCACCTTCTTGAACTTTCTTCCTCATACGCATCAGCTCCAGATCTGTAGTTTGAGCAGCTTTAACTTTATCGATTAAAATCGGTTCTACTCGTATATTCGTCATCATCACTTGGGTCCCTAGAGTCTTTAACTCTATCTCCATCCTTTATAAGTAATATAAAATGGGCATTTGCGTTGACAATAATGCACTCGTACCCGCATATGATCTTCTACTCAATGCGTCAGCTACTACTTTCACTTTTCCAAGATGGTATTGGATGGTATGATCATAATCTTTCAACAGTTCAAGCCAACGTCGTTGTCGCATGTTGAGTTCCTTTTGAGTGAAGAAATATTTAAGGCTTTTATGATCCGTATAGATCTCCACCTTCTCTCCATACATGTAATGCCTTCAAATTTTTAGTGCAAAAACGACTGCTACCAATTCTAGATCATGAGTAGGATAATTCCTCTCATATTCTTTGAGTTGTCGAGAGGCATAGGCTCTGACTTTCCCATGTTGCATGAGAACATTTCCTAACCCTTTGCCTGAAACATCACTGTAGATGACAAATCCCTCCGAGCCAGATGGTATTGTCAGAACAGGTGCTGAAATGAGTCTCCTCTTGAGTTATTGAAAACTCTTCTCACATTCCACGCTCCAACCGAATTTTGTATCTTTCTGAGTCAGCTGAGTTAATGGAGTAGCGATTCGAGAAAACCCTTCTACGAATCTCCGATAATAACCAGCTAAGCCGAGAAAGCTATGTACTTCGGTCACTGATTTAGGTTGCTCCCAGCTTTGAATAGCTTCAATCTTTATCGGGTCAACAGATATTCCATGACTTGATACTACGTGCCTGAGGAATACTACTTCCTCAAGCCAGAACTCGCATTTCTTCAACTTGGCATAAAGCTTGTTTTCACGAAGCTTTTGAAGTATCAGCCTCAAGTGTTGCTCATGATCTTCACGGCTTTTGGAATGTATGAGAATGTCATCAATAAAGACGACCACAAAGTGATCCAAATATTCCTTGAATACTCGGTTCATCATATCCATGAAGGCAGCAGGAGCATTAGTCAATCCAAAAGACATGACTAAGAATTCATAATGCCCGTACCGAGTTCTGAAGGTAGTCTTTGGAATATCCTCAGTTCTAACCTTCAGCTGATGATATCCAAAACGAAGATCGATCTTTGAAAAGAATTGTGTTCCTTGCAACTGGTCAAACAGGTCATCAATACGTGGCAATGGGTACCTATTTTTTATGGTGACATGACTCAACTCCCGATAATCAATACAAAGTCGCATACTCCCATCTTTCTTCTTCACAAATAGAACAGGAGCACCCCAAGGAGAAGTACTAGGACGAATAAAGCCAATATCTAACAATTCCTGCAATTGGGTCTTTAACTCCAGAAGTTCAATAGGAGCCATTCGATATGGGGCTTTGGAAATGGGTTTTGTACCGGGTTCAAGGTCGATACAAAATTTAATTTCACGCTCTGGGGGGAGGCCAGGAAGTTCTTCAGGGAATACGTCAGGGAATTTATTAACAATAGAAATATCATTCAAAACTGACGTATTTTTGTTTAGATACGTGACATGAGCTAAGAAAGCTTGACATCCATTTTTTAATAAACGAATAGCTTTATGGCTTGAGATGATAGTGATTGATTTTAATGGTTTAGTCGCTTGAATTCACATAATAGGTTGATTAGGAATATGAAAGCTAACAACCTTACGAAAATAATCAATTTTAGAATGATGAGTAGTTAACCAATCAATCCCTAGAATCACATCAAATGCAAGTATTTTCAATGAAATAAGATCGACAGGTAATGTGAGGGTACCGATTTGAACCAAACAAGACTTATAAACAGTGGATGTAATGAAGGTTTCTCCCAATGGAGTTTAAACAGATAAGTCAAAGTCTAATTTCTCCATATTCAAATCTAATCGTTGAGAGCAAGCAGGAGAAATAAAAGAATGGATAGAGTCGGTATCAAATAAGGTATAGACTTCGCTAAAGTTTATGATAAGCTTACCCGTAATGACCTCGTTCGGGTTCCTTGCTTTCTGGGAGGTCACAATAAACACTCTCTCTTGCGCTACCGGCTTTGACTTTTCTGGGACGGCCTTTAGTGCATCCATCCTGGCTGAACTTGTCTTTGGTGAATGACAAAATCGGGCTAGGTGACCTTCTTTTCCACAATTATAACACGCTTTAGATGTCATCGCGCAGTTTGGACTGATATGTCCCTCCCCTCCGCATTTAAAGTATATGATAGGTGGTCGTTCTCCTTCCTTAACCACGGGTGCTGATGCTGACGTCTTTCCATCATTGTTGAATCTCCTCTTCTTGAAATTTCCATTCTTATTGTCATGACCATGATTACCACCGAAGTGATTATACCATTTCTGACATGTTGATTCCCTCCACGCTTATTGTCACCGCTTCGATGACCGCTACCACTGGTATTATCGACTTGTCGGCTGCTCTCTCTCGGTTGGGTTGACTCGTTATCACGCTCCAATAATTGAGCCCTATTAACAACATCTGAATGCAAACACAATTTATGAGAAATAAGATATTGACGTATCTCCGGTTTCAAACCTCTTAAAAACATCCGCGTCATTCTCTCCTCATTATCAACCAAGTGGGACGCAAACCGGGACAACTCGGCAAACTTAGCTTCGTACTGCGACACAGTCATATTGTTCTGTTCCAACTTGATGAACTCTACCTCCTTCATGTGACGAATATTTTCGGGAAAGTACTTGTCATTGAACAGTTCTTAGAACTTCTCCCAAGACATCTTTAGTGCGGCAGGTGGAGTGCGCTTTACCGATTTCCACCCGTAATCTTCCTCTCCTCGCAACATAAAGATGGCAAAGGGAACCTTTTACTCCTCGGAGCAACCCAAAACATCAAATATATTGGTGATCTGCTTTATCCACGCTTCCGCCTTAAGTGGGTTTGGTTCTCCAATAAACTCCGGTGGTCCCAGCTCCTTGAACTGTTTAGCAGTGATCGTCCGAGAGTTTCCAGTGTTTCCACCTATATTTTGGACAGGAGCCGCTCTTGCCTGATGTTACATGAATTGCATAAAGCCTCTGAACATTCTATCATTCATCATCTGGTCCGTGTTGTTGTTTGCCTGAGGATTGTCGCCTTCCTGATGCACATTATCCTGATTATTGATCTGTGGAGACTCAACGGTCTCTTGTGCTCCATTGATGTTCTCAACATTCTCGGATGTCATTTTTAAATACTGCCACAAAACAGGGGTTAATTAACATATCACATATTATCCCTATACTCTGACCGACCAATTAAATACCAAATAAACTTAGGTAGGTCATACTAGCGAAGGAATTCCTCGTCTCTCCCCTCCTAGTTCTAGTCTCACATCTTAGCCAGTGATCATATCCCTAAGCTTTGATACCAACTGTGACGCCCCCAAAATAGGTATATGTGACAACCCCAAAATAGGTCCATTCCATCCAACCTATTCTGAGTCGCCAAATACATGGTACAGAAAACAACTACAACTTTATTATCACAATTGTCGTGCAAAATACAACAACATATATACTGTGAGTTTGAATACAAATATATATCAAATGTGACATTGGACACCATCATGTGTCAGCACCTCACAAAGGTACCTTTCATAAAGGTACAGTCAAAAACTGTTTTAGAAACTAGAATCTTTGGGAAGTGCTCAAGAAAATCTTCGTACATGGGAGGCCATGCTTCTAGGTTATGATAGATATCATATGGCCACAGAATTATCCTTGGTTGACCCAATAGACCCCAAAGAAAAACGAGAAGATTACTATCATATTCTTCCTAATGGTGAGTCTTCTCTTAACTTATCATTATCTCCATTGTCTCTAATTGAGAATTATACTTCAAACAAACACCAAGATTATATAGATAGTGCTCATAGATATACTCGGCAAGTGGATGTGCACAATCTTGTCTTATGATGACACGAGGTTGTATGTCGTTAGACATCTTGTATGATAGTGGCAAAACACCCTTCCAACGTTGGGTACACCTTACCCTATTGGATTCACCAAATAGAACTACTAAATAAACTTTTCTATACTACTTCGGGAGAATCTCCACAGCTAGAGACCACCGTTCTATTTCTCCGTTATCCTCGCTCGACCCAGCTACACTCTTATTACCTGAAAGGAATTGTGAAGCAAAAGGGTGAGCACAACTAGCTCAGTAAAGAATATCATGACTAAAGATAATTAAATTATCAATAGCCTTCATCAATAATAAATCAGAGATTTGTAACATATGGTAGATGATAAAAATTTCAACCATAGTTGCAGCGGAACGAGCAATCCATTAGAAGAGTCAAATAGACTATAAAGTCTATTATCTTCTCCATGTTAAAAATCCACCAACAATATTTTATCCCTGTAACATCAGTCAACAATTCTGATCCATAATCATATGAATAACTCATAATCATAATTGTAATTCTAAATTCCTCTTCTCATCCAGGACGAAGATAATTTTCATCACCTGTCTTTACCTGAAACATCAAAGATCATAGTTAGACCAAATCACATGTTCTGTTCATAATCATACTAATAACTTCATCTTTGCACTACGGCCAAAGATATTCATTTGTATCACCAGTTGGTCATGTTCATCTCAACGCCTGTTCATCTTTGCATTACTGGCCAAAGATATTCAACAACATGTCATCTTTGCACTACAGGCCAAAGATATTCATCAACAAGTCATCTTTGCATTACGAGCCAAAGATATTCATCAACAACTCATCTTTGCACTACAGGTCAAAGATATTCATCAATAATTCATCTTTGCTCTACAGGCCAAAGATATTTATCAATAATTCATCTTTGCTCTACAGGCCAAGGATATTCATCAACAGTTCATATTTGCACTACAGGCCAAATATATTCATATCTCAAAGGAATATATTATCATTTCAAAATTTATATAAACAATAATTATAACCATGTTGATCAATTCACCTTTGCACTTAAGCTAAAGATATTCACTTATAAATTTAATGGTCATGATCATATCAGTCACCAATTCAACTTTGCACTACTGGCCAAAGAGAACCCATAGTCATGATCATACCAAAAATCTACCCATCTTTACACTCAAGTCAAAGAGAAATATCATCATTAAGGTTACAAAAATGTTATATATGATAATAAAAATAATATGATCAAAACATGAATTTTAATTTCAAGAGTAAGATTCATAAATCAACGATAATTTGGTTAGAAAAAGAAACCAATTTTGTCATGAATAGTAGCTCGTGAACAGTAACCCATGAATAGTAACTTCGTGAATAGTAACTCATGAATAGTAACTCGTGAATAGTAAACTCGACATAAAAAGGTAAAAATTCCACAATAAAATCCATACTAATATTTCGGTATAATGATATTGAAAGAATAACATTTCTTAAATTTATAAACAATTTATTTTAATTGTTTACACTTTACTAAAATAATACATTTAATCATTCTAAAATACCAAACTCATAAGATTTCATCACCAATAATCAAAACCCTCATCAAAAATCTGCATACACCTCATATAGGATTCTCAAGTCATAAAATCCTATTTTCCAATTTTCTTACTTCACATAACATATTTAATTCATTTACTCATAATTAGACCATTTCCATAAAAAATTCCAAATCAGTTCCAAAAATATTTCTTTTCTGGGATTTAGCATAATATAGTCCCATATTGAACATATATTTTTCTCAGAATTTTTAAAATTCATTTACTATTTTTCATATAGCCAAAACCGCCGAATATTTAGACATTTATCAAAAATTGTACTTTTTTTCTAAACATTCTGAAATTCACAGAGTATACTCCTATCATATACATGTACTCCCAATAAAAATTTCATCAATTTTGGAGTTAACCACAAGGAGTTATAACCGGTTACTTTTAAAATAGTCTTTTCTCATAAAATTCATAACTCTTAATCTATACATCCAAAAATCATCATTTTTGGACACAATCAAGAAAACTCATCAAAATATCATTTTAAAGTTTTTCAGAATTTTTGAAAGTCAGAAAAATTACGAAACTGAAAAATATAACAACCCTTAAAATCCCTTACCTCAAAATATCAGTACTTCTGGTCGGAATACCGGTATAAGGCTGAAAGAAACTTGCTCTGATGAATAGAAACTCTCAAAGTATCTAAATACTCATAAAATACACTCAATAATCTTGAGAGAGAAAGACAAAAAACTTGTTTCTGGTGTGATTTTCAATTCTAACTTAGCCCTCTATTTATAGGAAAATGTTAGCATACCGAAGCAGACTTAACCTGCAACCTGGTGGCTTTACCTGCTACTATTCCCACCCACCACATTTGAATAAAAATCTCAGCATATTTTTTCACCAACCAAGAGTGGGGCCCACCCATTCTAGAATTTTTCACCAAAATGATAAACTCCAAAAATTCAACAATTTCTGAACCAGTCAACTCGTAAAATTCATAACAAATCATTCGTTTATTTTTAACGGTTCAAAATTGGTGGACATATACTCAACTTATATATGTATAAAATATCCAAAAATTATCACGATCCAACGGTCGGATTAAAAATTATAACCCCCACAAAATAACTCAAAAACCCTAATTTAATTTTTAATACCTCCATTCCGACAAAAATACTGATAAAACACCTCAACATTAACTCCTTCATTTTTAACCACAAAAATATATCCAACATTTATATCCACATAAAATAAATATTTTCTTATCATATGAATCAATTATTCACAAATAATATTATAGAATCACATTTATGACAACCAGGCTGTTCCCAAGAAAGAGAGGGCTTTTCAATATGGATTTCTCCTTACTGGCGCGCAATTAGGTGACCAAACCTCTCCTTAGACAGAACTTTCTAGACATTGTCAATAATGCTATCTAATAATATTATTCAAATAATATGAATTATGGATCTGATAATGGGAAATACTGTGCAGTAACAATTATTGAATAACAATAATATAAAATATCAACGCAGCAATTATTGAATCAATAAAATAAAATATTGAATAGTAATTACTGTGACAATTATTCAGTAGTGTCTTCTTACGTAAGAATCAATAATTTCAAAAATACTGTGCAATACCGTGTGCTACTGTGTAACGACGCGTATTACTGTATTTTAACCACCGGGTATTCCAACAGTGTTAACGGTAACAACTACGCCGTTAATTATAAAAACTTAATTTTTTTGTCGTTATCTTCATTCGATAGTTATTCGTTATGGGGCCCACAAATAGTTGCGCCGTCGTACGAATATTCCCCGACAGAAAGAATATTCCACGACCAAACGAATATTCCCCGACAACAATGATTATTTTATAACCACTTGCTTATTATGAAAAATTTTCACATTTCACCCATAACTTTAAACTTTTATCAATTTAACCATTTACTGAATAGTAATTATAAGAAAAATTGAATACTTTTATTTCATAAAATTCGGGGTCTTACAATATACATCACATATTCTGAGTCGCCAAAAACATGGTACTGAATACAAATACAAACTAATTATACAACAGTCGTGTAAAATACGATAAAATATATGCTGTGAGTTTTAATACAAATATTGTCATCTAGATAATATTCACACTCAAAATAAGTCCTCAATACATTTATTAACACACTATTTCACAGAATAGTGAGGACTACTAATGATATCCTCTGGACCGTCACTCCGTTCCCCGACTAGTCCCTGCTACGTTCTCATTTTCTGAAGAGAACAATGAAAGCAAAAAGGGGTGAGCTCAACTAGCCCAGTAAGAAATATTATGACTACGATAATGTAGAATAAATTATCGTTAGCCTTCAACAGTGTTAAACTGATAAAATATAACAACCATCAAGTTTAATTGCAGTGGAACAAGCAATCCATTAAAAGAGTCAAGTAGAGAATAAAATTTATTATCTTTTTGATTTAAAATGTGTTTTATCACTTTTATCGCTGAGACTCTACTTAATAAATAATCCACATCATCGAATCACCCCTGCACTACGGTCAAGGATATTCTTTAGTATCACAACCACAATTATCCATGCACTACGGGCCAAGAATATTTGTGTATTCATTAATGGTCATGATCATGCCAACAACTGTCCATCAATGCACTACGACCAATGAGGATTTTTACCACATCATTTGTAATAATACGGTCATGATTATACCGAATAATCCCTGGTCATAATCATACCAAGTCCATATATGCACTACAGGCCACAGATGACTTTCAACATATTATAAACATGAGGATGATGACAATTCAATAAAATAAGTTCAAGAATAAATTTTAAAGATTTATAAGTTAATTTATCATGAACTCAATAACGTCCAAATTGTCAATATGATACTGCTTTGTGGAGTAAAATTCAAGAATGCTTAGAATAATATTTTTATGAAAAGATACTAGATGAAGAGGAAATATCAAATATATTCCACTAATTTCATGGAGTATAGAAGTCAAAACTTTAACCAACTGAGTATAACAAGGAATGTAATAACAAAAGAAATCACCAGGCATGCGATAGACCGCACAGGCAGGTTATTCCAACAGAATAATAAATAACGGAACCAGGTCCGGCGTAAAATGCACAGATAGAATATTTCAACAGAATAATAAAGACGGAATCAGGTCCGGCGTAAAACGCACAGGCAGGATATTCCAACATAATAATAAATAATGGAACCAGGTCCGGCGTAAACACACAGACAGGATATTCCGACAGAATAATACAGAACATAATATTAGAAGAATTTCACCAAGTATAGGGTAGCCCGCGTATACAGGTTATTCTAACAGAATAATAAAGAATGGAATAACAGAAGTTTTCTTCATGAATAAGAAAGAAATAATACTCCCTACCTTATAAGAAACTGAATATTGGAATAGTGAGGTAGCAGACTTCGCTTCTTTTTTCTCTCTATAATTTCTCTCTATAATAATTGCTCTAAAGCTTTAGTGAATTAATGAGAAATGAAGGAAGAATGAGCATCTATTTATAAGAAAATATAGTTTCAATAATTGCATGTTTTGGGGCTCGAAATATTACGGTATAATACCTTCCTCTTTTTCTTTATTTTTAATTTAGTCCTACAAGTATTATCAAACTTGCACCACCTCCCCTAATAGTAAATCATGTGAATCAATAGTAAATCATGTGACTCAATAGTTCTAATCTTATGAAAAAAACAATTACAGTATAGTACCCTCATCTATATCTCCATTTTTAACTTAGTCATGCAAGTATTATCAATCTTGCACCAACTCCCCTAATAGTACAAGAATGTGAATCAATAGTACCCACATGTGAACAAATAATTATATGCATGTAAAATAATAGCAATTAATTGCTCATTTATCCGATTAATTACCTGATTGGTCAATATAACCTCCAGACATCATTTTTTATTGAAATAAATATCAATTTTCACTAACACTAATAATTCCAACACAATGGAACTATCCATTTCATCTCTAATCAACACGAACTTATTCATCATTAATATTATAATTCACAATATTTAACAACCATGTCGTTCCTAGGAAAGAGGGGGCTTTCCGATAAGGATTTCTCCTTATTGGCACGCAATTGGGTGACCAAACCTCTCCTTGACAGAACTTCTAGACATTGTCAATATTGCAAATAATAATATGAATAACTTTGTCATCTCAATTATTGATTTAATAATAACAAATATTATACAGATGATACTGTAACAATAATTGAATCAATAATATGAGAGATATGATGCAGTAATTACTATAGCAATAATTGAGTATAACTAAGTGACTTCTCACGTAAGCATCAAAAATCAATACCGTGTGCTACTATGCAACCACGCGTATTACTGTACTTTTAACACCGGGTGTTTCAACAGTTAACGGTAAAACTTCCGTCGTTATTTTCATAAAGTATTTTTGTCGTTTTCTCAATCCGACAATAATTTCGTTTTGGGGTCCACCAATGATTGTGCCGTTGTACGAATATTTCCTATTAAAACAAATATTTCCCGACCAAACGAATATTATATAACAACTTTCGTACTTTGCAAAATTTATAAATATTACCCACAACTATAACATTATATCAAATTCATTCCATAATATTCAAAAATGATATTCACAGAAAAATTATCTTTATTAAAAAGTTGGGGTCTTACATTTGATGAAAATCTGAGTAAGGTAGGGTTTCGGTGATTCTGAGGACGGAATCCTTATAAGGAGGGAAGGATATGACAACATGAATTCTTTGAAATTATTTAAATAAGAATTTAATAAATAAAATTCTTATTATAAGATGTTTTGAGTATGTGTATATATATGTTATATATTGTGAAATATGTTATTTGGTGCGAAGAGAATTATATATTCATGTATTGGGAAAAAAAAGTTTAATAGTTAATTAAACTATTGAAAAAATTAAATGGAATTGTTATGAAAAGGAAATTAACTGAGTAATATTAGTTAATTTGTTTAAGTTAAAATTATATTATGACAGAATATAATTTAATTATTATTGTGACGATGAAAATTATTATGAATTCAGTTTCATAAATAATGTGAGTGATTCACTTAATTAAAATAGTGAAATAATGTGAATATATTTGTTTTAATAAATGGGAGATTAATATATATTACATATAAATGTAATATGTTAATGTAGTAAGATTGTGAGTTTCGTAAATAGTTAAAAATATTTATGGGATTAAATAAATGTTTTAATTTGAATATTTATGGAATTGAATAAATATTCAATGGAGATTATGATGGAAATATTCTAATTTCATTAAATAATTAAATTAGAAAGTTAATAGTTTGTTAAATAAAATTGGAGTTATATTTGTTAAATAATTTAATTAAATATGATTTAATTAAATTAGATGTGACATTTGTAAACTATAGTGAATAATTAAAATAAATTAAGAAGTGTTATATAGTGTACTAGCCAAATAAGGTCCTATGACCCTTGGTGGGTTTTAACTGCTGAGACTTTGTGTGTGTAACTGACAAGTCACATGTTCATCAGTTGGGGTTACACTCATTATTTTCATAAGGCAGAGTTAAGGAAAATTGAGAGATGGTGAGAGTTCTCTGTGAGTCTTTGAGAGGAAGTATGAGAATTCAAAGGAGAAGAAGAGGATTAAGCAAGCAATTCCTATTGTCTAGTGATTTCAAGTAGAAATTAAGAGGTAATAGCCTAGCCCTAAAACTCTAGTCTTGGTTTCTTGTGTTTTTCTCTATAATTGAATTTTGGAGGAGGATTTGTCAAGAAATTGAATTATATATGTTCTTAGATATCTATAATTCGTTCTATGTCATCTATAATTGGTTTTTAAGTAATCAAATTCATGTATTTATGTTAAAGAAAAGGAATTTGAGTTTTGATGGTAATGTGTATGTTTTGGTCTACTTTGAGGCTAAAACTGGCTAAGAAATCATGTAGTAATCTGCAAATTGATAGTAGATGTTGTTAATACGTTGAAAAACGAAAACAACGAAGGTTAAACGAATTGATTTGGTTAGGAATCGAATCCGTGATGAATGATTATGCTAAACATGTTAAAAACATGAAAATTTAACATGAACTTTGAAATTGAGACATTAGAATGGTTGTTAATGTTCTTGGAAGATGTTGATTTTTTGGTATGTTGTAGTTCTATGAATTACGAATTCATAACGAATTCATAGAATCGAAAATGGACTTATTTGGATGTGTATAGCTTGAGTTATGAAGATTAGAAGGAGGAAAGGGTCAGAAAATTCAAAAAAATAACAAAACTGAAAAAAAAAATCGTGTAGCATTCTGCTTTTGGGCGCAGCTGCGCTGCCCCCAAGGCTATTTGGGGAGCAGCTGCGCTGGAATAGTAGTCAAGTGGGACTATTTTGACCCCTGGTAGTAAAATGACCATAACCTTTTCATACGAACTTCGATTGAGGCGATTTAGGATGATTCTAAAAGATAACGAGTAGACCTACAACTTTCATTCTTTAAGTTTTTCGATTTGAGGTTGGGAACAGGGGTACAAATGACCATCTTTGGGACCGATGTGTATTATGAGGCAATCGAAGGGCATCGGGCATACACGTATACAAGTGTAGTGCTTCTGATGATAGAAGATGTTGTTCTAAACTATAAAACATAAATATTAGGAAATATAATGATGCTTAACATTAATAAATGATGTATTAGATAAGTTGTATAAGCATATTAAGCATACACAAGAGAGACGAATCGGGCGTGTGACGAATGAACGTCGAAACGCCATGACAAGTGTTAATGAATGTAAAAAGTGTTTGAATTCAACTGAAGTGAACATTATAAGATATGGATCGAGGTTAATATAAACCAATAAGGAGTCATAGCAAGACTTAAACACTTGAATAAACTTCGAGTATGACTAAGAAGAAATATAGTGACAGATAAGTCAAAAGTTAACACAATCAAATTAAACATTGTGTATTGATTAATAGGAAGAATTATGAGATGTAGAGTAAAGTTTACATTACAACTACTATGCGTTGCTATGCGACTAATAGTTGATGTGCATGATTATATAATTGTGTAGGGCACATGAAGTGTAGATAGTTGTAAGCTGTTAAACTATTATTGGTAAACAGCAATCAAGGCAAGTCTTTCAGTTCCTATTTGTTATGATAACTTGATGATGAATTGTTTTAAATTCGTACTGCAAAAAGCATGATGTGTTACTTATGTTGTAAGTATCAAATGTTAAGTTCAATTTATGACTACATTGGTTGAGTAAGGAATGTTGATTGGGTTATGAAACTCAATCTTTATTTGATATGTGATGTACAACATGTATAATGTGACACTCCCAAATCCTGGTACTTTATTTCCTCAAGACTTGGTGTTCACGTAATCAAAACATTCATTTCTAACTACCCAATTATAATAAAATTGAATAACAAAAGGAAACCTGCCCATACAGGATTAAATTTAAATAAACATCTCCCAGGTTATATAACCTTTACAAACAATCATTCATGCGGAAATTAAAAATAAACTTCATTACAATCTTTAAAAACTAAAGTCTGAAAATAAACTATCAAACTATTATAAATCTTCATCATTTATTCATCTTTCCTTTTCCCTTACTAGTGCTCGGTATGTCACCAGTTTCAACTTTAGCTGTAAGAAATTTTACAGACAAGAGTGAGCAAACAAGACCCACTTGAAATAATAATAAATAAATCATTAAACTTTTACATCAATTGCTAACATTAAACTCAATAGAACTGAACAATATATTCTATTAACTTTCTGAAAACTTTAACATTTACTGAGGGTCTAATGACCACGAATCATGTCCACAATTATAAGTAATCTTTCAACTTAAACTTTAACAGTCATAAGACTATAAGGACTCCACGTACTTAGGGGGATCAACCCTTCGTACAATGTATTGTGCTCAACCATTTCAACGCTAAGCGTAAACCTCTATTAAAAGAGTTGTTCATCTCAGTATTTAGAATACAAGTCCGCACCAAAGTA
Source organism: Panax notoginseng (assembly GCA_016801055.1). Classification (NCBI taxonomy): domain Eukaryota; kingdom Viridiplantae; phylum Streptophyta; class Magnoliopsida; order Apiales; family Araliaceae; genus Panax; species Panax notoginseng. Next base: position 70,689,499 of record CM029023.1, read on the forward strand.
AGTTTGGTTTGGATAAGCTTTCAAGGAAATTTGGAGTTTAACGAACATCAACTACGGAGTAGTTGAATAAAACCAATAACACTATACTATGGAATAATCGTGATTGAATCAATCATAGTAACTAAATCATGCTTTTAGGAATAATCTAATAGCATACAATTTGAATAACTATAGCATACCTTGCTTGAACAATATTAAGCCAAGGTTAATTAGAATTTAATACTAAACATGCATGGTAAATTCACTTATGCATGTTAATCAATAATTGAAATACAAGAATAACTAGTTCAACATCCAACCAAAGTTTGGATAGCTTACATCATTATAAGGTAATCGAATTGAAAACAATAATTAGCTCAATTATAGAAATAGAGTTAAATAACTTGCACAATGAAGTTTTGAGTTAGATAACTTGCTCAATTGTAAAAGTAGAGTTAAAGAACTTGCCTTGTTCGTCGATTAAACCAAACAATTTGAATCACAATATCCTATAAACATATGTTATCGTGACATAGTTAGTCATTATCACATAACTAATACATTCATCATGTATGTTTGATTATTCAATGACCACGTTATAACACAATTAAACCTTTAATAACATAATTATTCATAGTATAGAAATACTACAATCAATATTTTACAGTCCAACTATCATCACATAATGTTTCTTAAAATTTTCGTGTACAAAAAGTACACTGTCTGACCATTCTGCTAACTCGCGCTGCGGTGCCACAGTTAACACTGTGGTTCGCGCTGCGGCGCTGAGTTGGCACTGCGGCTCCACAGTTTGTACTGTGAGTCGAGCTGCGGCGTGGTGATGGCCCTGCGGCGCGGTGAACACACTGGTACGGTCACGCTGCGGCGTGGTGATGGCGTTGCGGCTCCAGCAATGAACTGCTGGGCCGCGCCGCGCCGCGAAACGTCAGTGTCGACTGACAGCTTCGGCAACCGTGAAAGAAAAAGCCAAAATTGGCCAAAAAGCTCGAATCTAATAGACTGATTATCAAGTAAATTGCATATAGACATCATATAAACATATTGTGAGTACTCCTAACATGTTTCTATCCATCAATTAGCACAAACATCAATCATACAACACCTAATTTCAATGTTTTTGGCAAAAACTCTATTTTTGATATTTTCCATGAAAATCAACACTGTGATTTTGTTATTCAACCAAAACAGAAATTTCAAAGCATCATGATTATGTTTTTACGTACTCTATCAATTTTAACAATCAATTTATCAATTTAACAACAATTAAAACCTTAAATTTCTCTTTTAAAATAGCCATATTCATATATATATTTTCATATGAACACTGTAATATCTTTTCTTCCACAAAACACATACATACATGAATTACTTTATCTATAATAATATATAAACCCATAAAAACCTTTTTATAACGATTATCATACCAATTATACAAGTATATCAACAATTCATCCTACAAAATATTTTACAGAGAACTTTTTGGGTAGAAGAAAAACATGAAACTTTTAGAGAAAGAGATTGAGCTCCTACCTTGGATTAGGAAGATGATAACTATCTTTTTCTCCAAATTCTTTTCTCCAAAACCTGTTAAAACACTCACTTGCTCTCAATTTTCTCTCTGTGTTCTTCTTCTTCTTCTCTCTTCTTCCTCTGAGTTTTTCTTTCTTTCTCTCTAACCTCTCTCCTCTATCTTACGTATTATAATATAACGTATAAGATATAATGTATATATTAAATATATAATATAACTCTCACATAACTGACATCAATTATTTTTATTTTGAAAATCAAAAGCCATAAGGCTTGTTTGGCTAACCACTAAAAATAAAATCAATTAACCCTTATGTCTTGTTTGGTAAAACAAAAATTAGATAAAAGACTTAATAGGCATTAGGCCTTGTTTGGCCAAAACGAAATTAAAACTCCTTTAAGTTATTTTAATAATTCTTTTATAGCAGGGTTATTTGTCACACTTCTATTTAAATAAATAATCAATTTAAATCAATTAACATATTAATCTATTAAATTACTTTAACACATAAATCATTATCAAAACTATAATTTCTTTATAATTATAATTTTATTCAACTAACTAATACTTTATTTTAGTCACAACTCCAATTAAAATATTATAATTCATTTAATCCTTATAAGCTCTCTAGCTTACTTTATTAAATCAAATTATTATATAATCTCATGACAATTAACTAATTAAATCACATCAACTCAAATTGCCATATAATTCAATAAATATTTAATATTGCAAATAAATATTTAATATTTAATATTTAATTATTTATTCAACAAATAAACATATCAATTAAATACTTATATAAATCAATAAATATTTAATATAACTCTTTAAAATTATGGAATGTTACATCATTCCCTCCTTACAAGGATTCTGTCCTCAGAATCACAACTCAAATAAAGCATTCGTTACATTCTTCCCTACTTACAAAGATTCTGTCCCCAGAATCGAAGACACAGATTAAACAAATAACTCAGGGTATTCTTTCATCATTTTCTCTTCGAGTTCCCACGTAGCTTCTTCAGCGTTGTGGTTCCTCCATATCACCTTCACAGAAGGTATCACTTTATTCCTGAGCACTTGTTCTTTCCTGTCGACTATCTGAATAGGAATCTCTTCATAAGACAAATCTTTCTCGAACTGCAACGGTTCATACTCGATCACATGTTTGTAGTCGGGTTTATACGGTCGTAACACCTAAATGTGAAAAACATTATGAATGTTTTCCAACTCTGGAGGTGGAGCTACCTCGTAAGCTACTTCTCCCACTCTTCGCAGCACTTCAAAGGGTCCAATAAACCTCGGGCTTAGCTTTCCCTTTTTACCGAAACGAATTTTCCCCTTCCAGGGAGAAACTTTTAAAAATACAGAAGTTCCTACGTCGAATGCACGATCTTGTCTATGTTGATCAGCATACTTTTTCTGTCTGTCTTGGGCTGCTACTAATCTTGTCCTGATTAGTTTAACAACGTCAGTAGTTTGTTGTACCAGTTCTGGTCCTAACAGTTGGCGTTCACCGACTTCATCCCAGCACAGTGGAGTTCTACACTTTCTACCGTATAATGCCTCGTAAGGTGGCATGCCGATGCTAGCATGATAACTGTTGTTGTAAGCAAATTCCACCAACGGTAATTGTTCTTCCTAGCTTCCTTTAAAGTCCATGACGTATGCTCTTAGCATATCTTCCAATGTCTGAATTGTTCGTTCGCTTTGGCCATCTGTTTGTGGATGATAAGCCGTACTCATTCGTAACTGTGTCCCCATGCATTCTTGTAGTCTCTTCCAGAAATTTGATGTGAATCGCGGATCTCTATCGGACACAATTGATACTGGTACTCCGTGCCTCGAAACGATCTCCTTAATGTACAATCTTGCCAACTGATCAAGATTAAATCTAATCTTTATTGGTAGAAAGTGCGTTGATTTCGTCAGTCTATCCACTATTACCCAAATCGCATCACATCCTCTCTGAGTAGTTGGTAGACCCACCACAAAATCCATCGTGATGTGTTTCCACTTCCATTCCGATATTTCTAATGGTTGGAGTAATCCGCTGGGTCTTTGATGTTCAGCTTTTACTCTCTGACATGTCAAGCATTTCGCTACGCATTCAGCAACATCCCTTTTCATGTTTGGCCACCAAAAATGTCGGCGCAAATCTTGATACATTTTCGTGCTTCCTGGACGAATTGAGTATTTTGAGCTATGAGCTTCGGTCAAAATTTCTTCTTTCAATTCTAGCACTGCTGGAACCCAAATTCTTCTCTCGAACCGTAGTAATCCTTCGGTATCGATCCTGTATTTTACATCACCGCCCTCAATCAGATTCTCTTTGATTTTCCCATACTCCTCATCTTGTAGTTGAGCATCCTTCACTTTGTCCATTAAAGTTGGACCAGCTTCTATTTGGAATAGTTGTTCGTCAGATTCTTTTAGAAATTTGATTTCCAACTCCAATTTTGTCATTGCTGAAATGAGCTCCTCCTGAGTTGTTATCAGCATCAACTTCTCCCGACCTTTCCTGCTTAAAGCATCTGCCACCACATTCGCTTTACCCGGATGATAAAAGATTTCACAATCATAATCTTTTATTAATTCCATCCACCTTCTTTGACGCATGTTCAAATCCTTCTGAGTGAAAATATACTTCAGACTTTTGTGGTCTGTGTAGATCTCACATTTCTCTCCATAAAGATAGTGTCTCCATATCTTGAGAGCAAACACAACTGCAGCCAATTCCAAATCATGAGTCGGATACCCTTTCTCATAATCCTTTAGTTGTCTTGATGCATACGCAATAACTTTGCCGTTCTGCATAAGAACACAACCCAACCCTTTGTGTGAAGCATCACTATACACCACAAAATTTCCTGTATTGTCTGGTAATGTCAACACATGTGCCACACTTAACTTTTTCTTCAAATCTTGGAAACTCTCTTCACATTTCTCCGTCCAAACGAATTTTACAGCTTTCCTTGTCAAATTTGTTAGCGGAGTGGCTATCTTAGAAAAATCTTGAATAAATCTTCTATAATAACCAGTCAATCCCAAGAAACTCCTCACTTCTGACGGTGTTCTTGGTTGTTCCCAATTGATTACTGCTTCCACTTTTGACGGATCCACTGAAATCCCATCTTTGTCAATCACATGCCCCAAAAATTGTACACGGTCGAGCCAAAACTCGCACTTAGAGAATTTCGCGTACAGCTTTTCCTTTCTTAGTGTCTCCAACATCAAACGTAAGTGTTCCACGTGTTCCTCTTGAGTCTTGGAATACACTAGAATGTCGTCGATGAATACCACTACAAACTTTTCTAGAAATAGTTTAAACACCCTGTTCATCAAATCCATGAACGCAGCAGGTGCATTTGTTAAACCAAAAGACATCACCAGAAACTCGTAATGTCCATACCGAGTTCTAAATGTCGTTCGTGGTATATCCTCCTTCCTCACTTTCAACTGGTGATACCCACTTCTCAAATCTATTTTCGAAAAGTACTTGGCACCCTTAAGTTGGTCAAACAAGTCATCTATCCTTGGCAACGGGTATTTATTTTTAATAGTGACTTTATTTAATTCCCTGTAATCAATGCAAAGACGCATTGATCCATCCTTCTTCTTAACGAATAAAACTGGCGCTCCCCACGGCGATACGCTTGGTTGAATATATTTCTTGTCTAGCCGCTCTTGCAACTGTACCATCAGTTCTTTCATTTCTACCGGAGCCATTCTGTACGGGGCCTTCGATATCGGTGTTGTTCCCGGCGCTAAGTCGATCACGAACTCAATTTCTCTGTCAGGCGGATGTCCTGGAAAATCCTCTGGAAACACGTCTTTGAATTCTCTCACTACCGGTATTTCTTCTAGTTTCACACCCTTCTTCTGAGTATCGACTATGTAAGCTAAATAGCCCACACAACCTTAACTCAACAATTTCTTGGCCTGCATAGTCGTCAGACATTTCATTTGTCTAGGCGACTTGCTACCATAAAATACTACCTTTGACGGAGTCATAAGGTTTACACACTTCTTTTTGCAGTCAATTACCGCTCTGTATTTGAACAACCAATCCATTCCCAAAATTACATCAAATTCCCCGAGTCTAATCGGAATTAAATCTACCAACAAGATATTCTCCTTAATGTTCACCCTATAGTTCTTGTATACGAATCTAACAGGGATTACTTCCTTATTCGCAATTTCTATGTTCAAAGGAAAATTCAGTTCTTGTCTAGGCAATTCTAACCTCTTGGCAAATTCATCAGATATAAACGAACAAGTAGCACCCGAATCAAATAATACATATGCAATAATATCATTGATTGGGATAATACCTGACACCACATCTTTTGATTGTATAGCATCTTGCACAGTCATGTTGAAGGTTCTAGCTGTGGGCTTGTTTGATGCTGCAGGTCCTGCAATGGCCCATGTACTTCCATTGTTACCTCCGTTGCTTCTGGTTGTCACTCCCTCCTTCTTCTTAGGGCATTCACGAGCAAAGTAATCCTTAGATCCGCACGTGAAGCACACATTCTTCTTTTGTTGAGTGCAATTCGGGGCGATGTGACCCTCTTGGCAATTATAGCAAACTCATTTCCCCATCAAGCACGCACCCTTGTGAAACTTCTCGCATGTCGCACATGCTTCAAACTTTTTGTTTTACTGGTTACCCTGATGGTTTCCAGCACCCATGTTCCCATTCCACTTCCTCTTCAAACTGTTGTTGTTGTTGCTGTTTTTGTTGTTGTTTCCACTGCTACCACCTCCATTTTTAGTCTCATTCTCATTCTTCTTCTTCTTTTGTTCCTGATTGAACTTTGTCACCGCCTCGCCTCCACCTTCAGCGAGTACTGCTTTCTCCATCACTGCTGTAAATGTCTTCAACTGGAACAGGGAGACCCTACTGTACAGCCAGGGCTTCAGTCCATGTTTAAATCTCTTCGCCTTACGCTCTTCTGTGTTGACTTGATATGGCGCAAACCTAGCCAATTCGTTGAATTTTGCGGCATACTCGGATACCGTCATCGTTCCCTACTTTAATTCTAGAAACTGCACTTCTAGCTGACTCTTCGAACTTTCCGAGAAATAGGTCTCAAAAAATAACTCCTTGAACCTATCCCAGGTCATCACTCCTGGCCCTTCACGAGTTTTATTGGCCTGCCACCAATAACTAGCTTCTGCTTTCAACATGAACGTTGCGAAAGTAGTTTTCTGATCATCCCCTATCCTAGCGACATCGAATACCTTTTCTATTTTCATAATCCAGGTTTGTGCTTCGACTGGATTCATGGACCCACGGAATTCAGGTGGTCCAACCACCTTGAATTCCTTAAACGTGGTACCATGGTTCTGTGGTTGATTCTGCAACGCTCCTGTCAGTAGTGTCACTAGTTATTGAACGGGATTCGCATTAACATTGTCGTTATTGTTAGTTCCTTCAGTGGTTCTCTGTCGTGTTGGTTGACGTCTGGGAGGCATTTTCTGTTAAAATACATTCATTAGACTATTATTCAACTCTTTTAAGAAATTTCTATTTAACTTTCCTCCAAAATAAATAACCACATAACACATAACACTTTGAATAAAGTAACAACTTTTATTTATTCAAAACCTTTTCAAAACATAAGACAATAGCATCACTGCTATCTACATTACTTTCCTGAACTACAAAAGTTACAGGACTACATCATTATTATCATATCCCATGGTTACTTAACACTAGGGATTTACACATTATTTAATACTTTAATTCATTGTAAGACAACTACAATGTTCTATTAAGATACTTCTTAGCCCTATCACGTTCCTCCTCCATGACTCGAAACATGGTTCTACGATCTAACACGAATGATGGCAGCGTCTCGAACTGAATCGGATATCCCATGACCCGATCTTGAGCTCGATTAATTGCATTGTCAAATACTTTATCCATCTCTTCCATCTTCATCCTTTTTGCCTGTGAGTTCCTTACTGCTCTTCCAGTTCGTTGATAAGCTTCCTCATATGCATCTTCAGCTCTTGCTCTCTTAGCAGCTTCTTCTCTCAGCTTGCTCTTCAGTTCAGCAACCATCTCGATCAATTGTTCTTTCTCTCCTTCGGTCTGTAGTAGTTTCTCCTCGGCGTTTGTCAGTCGTTCCTCACGATCCTGGATCTCGCCGTCTTTTTGTGTCATTGCAGTTTGTTGTTCAAGTACTATCTCCTGCAACTCCTCAACTGTATCCTGAAGTTCCACGTTATGGTCATGCACCTCATCGTATATACGTCCAGCTATCGAGTTAAGTGAAATCCTTTCCTCCTCTTCCTCGTCATCCTCATCTTCCTGTGGTAGCTCAATTGGGTCCTCCTCGTCTGTCTCCGCCTCATCATCCTCATCCTCAACTACTGTGACCAACGGGGCTGACTCCCGTGGCAGTAGTTGTTCCCAAACTACCTGAATGTCACGAGGCTCCTCCTCTATAGGCACTTGAGGTCCGTCCTCCCTAGCCTGACTGGATTCTTCGACATTTGTGACAACCCCAAAATAGGTCCATTCCATCCAACCTATTCTGAGTCGCCAAATACATGGTACAGAAAATAACTACAACTTTATTACAACAATTGTCGTGCAAAATACAACAACACATATGCTGTGAGTTTGGATACAAATATATACCAAGTGTGACTCATGTTCCAACTGTGGACATCACCTCACAATGACACCTTACATAAAGGTATAGTCAAAAACTGTTTTAGAAATTAGAATCTTTGAGAAGTGCTCAAGGAAACCTTCGTACATGGGAGGCCATGCGTCTAGGTTATGATAGATATCATATGGCCACAGAATTATCCTTGGTTGACCCAATAGACTCCAAAGAAAAACGAGAAGATTACTATCATATTCTTCACAATGGTGAGTCTTCTCTTGACTTATCATTATCTCCACTGTCTCTAATTGAGAATTATACTTCAAACAAACACCAAGATTATATAGGTAGTGCTCGTAGATATACTCAGCAAGTGGATAAGCACAACCTTGTCTTATGATGACACGAGGTTGTATGTCATTAGACATCTTGTATGATAGTGACGAAACAGCCTTCCAACGTTGGTTTCGCCTCACCCTATTTTCTTCACCAAATATAACTACTAAATGATGACCACCGTTCTATTCCCTTGTTACCCCCGCTCGACCCAGCTACACTCTTATTACCTGAAAGGAATTGTGAAACAAAAGGGTGAGCACAACTAGCCTAGTAAAGAATATCATGACTAAAGATAAATAAATTATCAATAGTCTTCATCAGTAATAAATCAGAGATTTAGGACATATGGTAGATGATAAAAATTTCAACCATAGTTATAGCGGAACGAGCAATCCATTAGAAGAGTCAAATAGACTATAAAGTCTATTATCTTCTCCATGTTAAAAATCCACCAATAATATTTTATCCATGTAACATCAATCAACAATTCTGGTCCACAATCATATGAATAACTCATAATCATAACTGTAGTTCTAAATTCCTCTTCTCATCCAGGACGAAGATAATTTTCATCACCTATCTTTACCTGAAACATCAAAGATCATGGTTACACCAAATCACATTTCATGTTCATAATCATACTAATAACTTCATCTTTGCACTACGGCCAAAGATATTCATTTGTATCACCAGTTGGTCATGTTCATCTCAACACCTGTTCATCTTGGCACTACTGGCCAAAGATATTCAACAACATGTCATCTTTGCACTACGGGCCAAAGATATTCATCAACAATTCATCTTTGTACTACAGGCCAAAGATATTCATCAATAATTCATCTTTGCACTACAGGCCAAAGATATTCATCAATAATTTATCTTTGCGCTACAGGCCAAAGATATTCATCAACAGTTCATATTTGCACTACAGGCCAAATATATTCATATCTCAAAGAAATATATAATCATTTCAGAATTTATATAAACAATAATTATAACCATGTTAATCAATTCATCTTTACAATTAAGCTAAAGATATTCAATTATAAATTCAATGGTCATGATCATACCAGTTAACAATTCATCTTTGCACTACAGGCCAAAGTCATTTTTCAGTCACAATCATACCAATAATTTACCCATCTTTATACTCAAGTGAAAGAGAAATTCAACATCAGGGTTATAAAAATGTTATATATGATAATAAAAACAATATAATCAACATATATATTTAATCTCAAGAGTAATATTCATAACTCAACTATAATTTGGTCAGAAAAAGAAACCAATTTTGTCATGAATAGTAACTCGTGAATAGTAACTCATGAATAGTAACTCGTGAATAGTAACTCGTGAATAGTAATCCCGACTCAAAAAGGTAGAAATTCTACAATAAAATCCATACCAATATTTCGGTATAATGATATTGAAAGAATAACATTTCTTAAATTTATAAACAATTTATTTTAATTGTTTATACTTTACTAAAATAATGCATTTAATCATTCCAAAATGCCAAACTCATAAGATTTCATCACCACTAACCAAAACCCTTATCAAAAATCTGCATATACCTCATATAGGATTCTCAAGTCATAAAATCCTATTTTTCAATTTTTTTACTTCACATAACATATTTAATTCATTTACTCATAACTAGACCATTTTCATAAAAAAATACCAAATCAGTTCCAAAAATATTTCTTTTCTGAGATTTAGCATAATATAGTCCCATAGTAAACATATATTTTTTTCAGAATTTTTAAAAGTCATTTACTATTTTTCATATGGCCAAAACAGCCGAATATTAAGACATTTATCAAAAATTGTATTTTTGTCCAAAAATTCTAAAATTCACATAGTATACTCCTATCATGTGCATGTACTCCCAATAAAAATTTCATCAATTTTGGAGTTAACCACAAGAAGTTATAAGCGGTTAGTTTTAAAATAGTCTTTTCTTATAAAATTCATAACTCTTAATCTATACATCCAAAAATCACCACTTTTGGACACAATCAAGAAAACTCATCAAAATATCATTTCAAATTTTTCCAGAATTTTTGAAGGTCAGAAAAATTACGAAAACTGAAAAATATAACAACCCTTAAAATCCCTTACTATCCCTTACCTCAAAAGAGCAGTACTTCTGATCGGTATAAAGCTGAAGAAAACTTGCACTGATGAATAGAAACTCACACAGTATCTAAATACTCATAAAATACACTCAATAATCTAGAGAGAGAAAGAGAAAAAACTTATGAATTCTAGTGTGATTTTCAATTCTAACTTAGCTCTCTATTTATAGGAAAATGTTAGCACGCCGAAGCAGACTTAACCTGCAACCTGATAGTTTTACCTGCTACTATTCCCACCCACCACATTTGAATAAAAATCTCAGCACATTTCTTCACCAACCAAGAGTGGGGCCCACCAATTCTAAAATTTTCCACCAAAATGATTAACTCCGAAAATTCAACAATTTTTGAACCAGTCATCTCGTAAAATTCATAATAAATCATACATTCATTTTTAACGGTTCAAAATTTATGGACATATACTCAACTTATATATGTATAACATATCCAAAAATTACCACGATCCAACGGTCGGATTAAAAATTATAACCCCCGCAAAATATCTCAAAAACTCTAATTTTTAATACCTCCATTCCGACAAAAATACTGATAAAAACTTCAACATTAGCTCCTTCATTTTTAACCACAAAAATATATCCCTCATTTATATCCACATAAAATAAATATTTCCTTATCATATGAATCAATAATTAATTATTCACAAAAAATATTACAGAATCATATTTATGACAACCAGACTGTTCCCAGGAAAGAGGGGGCTTTCCAATAAGAATTTCTCCTTATTGGCGCGCTATTAGATGACCAAACCTCTCCTTAGACAAAACTTTTTAGACATTGCCAATAATGTTATCTAATAATATTATTCAAATAATATGAATTATTGATCTGATAATGGGAAATACTGTGCAGCAACAATTATTGAAATAAAAATAATATAAAATATCAACGCAGCAATTATTGAATCAATAAAATAAAATATTGAACAGTAATTACTGTGACAATTATTCAGTAGTGTATTCTCACGTAAGAATCAATAATTCAAAAATACTGTGCAATACCGTGTGCTACTGTGCAACTACGCGTATTACTGTATTTTAACCACCAGGTATTCCAACAGTGTTAACGGTAACAACTACGCCGTTATTTATAAAAACTCAATTTTGTCGGTTTCTTCATCCAATCGCTTTCCGTTATGGGCCCACAAATAGCTGCGCCGTCGTACGAATATTCTCCGACAGAAAGAATATTCCACGACCAAACGAATATTCCCCAACAAAAAGAATATTTTATAACCACTTGCTTATTTTGAAAAATATTCATATATCACCCTTAACTTTAACTTTTTATCAATTTAACCATTTACTAAATAGAAAAATTGAATACTTTTATTTCATACAATTTGGGGTCTTACAATCTCCCCTCCTTATGAAATTTCGTCCTCAAAATTTACGTACCTGGTAATTCAAAGAGTTGAGAATACCTTGCTTTCATTTCAGATTACATCTTCCCTGTCATCATGATTTCTCCATTGCTCATCTCCTGTATTTCAGATATCATTCTAGAATTCAGCTTCAAAATAAGGGTTAATTGAACAAATTAACATATCACATAATATCCCGATATTATGACTGACCAACAAATAAGCTTAGGTAGGACACACTAGCGAAGGATTTACTCATCTCTCCTCTCCTAGTTATATTTCCCGATCTCCGCCAGAGACCATATCCCTAAGCTCTAATACCAAATGTGACAACCCCAAAATAGGTCCATTCCATCCAACCTATTCTAAGTCGCCAAATACATGGTACAGAAAACAACTACAACTTTATTACAACAATTGTCGTGCAAAATACAACAACACATATGCTGTGAGTTTGGATACAAATATATACTAAGTGTGACTCATGTTCTAACCGTGGACATCACCTCACAATGAAACCTTACATAAAGGTATAGTCAAAAATTGTTTTAGAAATTAGAATCTTTGGGAAGTGCTCAAGGAAACCTTCGTATATGGGAGGCCATGCGTCTAGGTTATGATAGATATCATATGGCCACAGAATTATCCTTGGTTGACCCAATAGACCCCAAAGAAAAACGAGAAGATTACTATCATATTATTCCCAATGGTGAGTCTTCTCTTGACTTATCATTATCTCCACTGTCTCTAATTGAGAATTATACTTCAAACAAACACCAAGATTATATAAGTAGTGCTCGTAGATATACTCAGCAAGTGGATGAGCACAACCTTGTCTTATGATGACACGAGGTTGTATGTCATTATACATCTTGTATGATAGTGACGAAACACCCTTCCAACGTTGGTTTCGCCTCACCCTATTTTCTTCACCAAATATAACTACTAAATGATGACCACCGTTCTATTCCCTTATTACCCCCGCTCGACCCAGCTACACTCTTATTACCTGAAAGGAATTGTGAAACAAAAGGGTGAGCACAACTAGCCCAGTAAAGAATATCATGACTAAAGATAAATAAATTATCAATAGTCTTCATCAGTAATAAATCAGAGATTTAGGACATATGGTAGATGATAAAAATTTCAACCATAGTTGCAGCGGAACGAGCAATCCATTAGAAGAGTCAAATAGACTATAAAGTCTATTATCTTCTCCATGTTAAAAATCCACCAACAATATTTTATCCCTGTAACATCAATCAACAATTCTGGTCCACAATCATATGAATAACTCATAATCATAACTGTAGTTCTAAATTCCTCTTCTCATCCAGGATGAAGATAATTTTCATCACCTATCTTTACCTGAAACATCAAAGATCATGGTTACACCAAATCACATTTCCTGTTCATAATCATACTAATAACTTCATCTTTGCCCCACGGCCAAAGATATTCATTTGTATCACCAGTTGGTCATGTTCATCTCAACACCTGTTCATCTTTGCACTACTGGCCAAAGATATTCAACAACATGGCATCTTTGTACTACGGGCCAAAGATATTCATCAACAATTCATCTTTGTACTACAGGCCAAAGATATTCATCAATAATTCATCTTTGCACTACAGGCCAAAGATATTCATCAATAATTTATCTTTGCGCTACAGGCCAAAGATATTCATCAACAGTTCATATTTGCACTACAGGCCAAATATATTCATATCTCAAAGAAATATATAATCATTTCAGAATTTATATAAACAATAATTATAACCATGTTAATCAATTCATCTTTACATTAAGCTAAAGATATTCAATTATAAATTCAATGGTCATGATCATACCAGTTAACAATTCATCTTTGCACTACAGGCCAAAGACATTTTTCAGTCACAATCATACCAATAATTTACCCATCTTTATACTCAAGTGAAAGAGAAATTCAACATCAGGGTTATAAAAATGTTATATATGATAATAAAAACAATATAATCAACATATATATTTAATCTCAAGAGTAATATTCATAACTCAACTATAATTTGGTCAGAAAAAGAAACCAATTTTGTCATGAATAGTAACTCGTGAATAATAACTCATGAATAGTAACTCGTGAATAGTAACTCGTGAATAGTAATCCCGACTCAAAAAGGTAGAAATTCTACAATAAAATCCATACCAATATTTCGGTATAATGATATTGAAAGAATAACATTTCTTAAATTTATAAACAATTTATTTTAATTGTTTATACTTTACTAAATAATGCATTTAATCATTCCAAAATGCCAAACTCATAAGATTTCATCACCACTAACCAAAACCCTCATCAAAAATCTGCATATACCTCATATAGGATTCTCAAGTCATAAAATCCTATTTTTCAATTTTTTTACTTCACATAACATATTTAATTCATTTACTCATAACTAGACCATTTTCATAAAAAAATACCAAATCAGTTCCAAAAATATTTCTTTTCTGAGATTTAGCATAATATAGTCCCATAGTAAACATATATTTTTTTCAGAATTTTTAAAAGTCATTTACTATTTTTCATATGGCCAAAACAGCCGAATATTAAGACATTTATCAAAAATTGTACTTTTGTCTAAAAATTCTAAAATTCACATAGTATACTCCTATCATGTGCATGTACTCCCAATAAAAATTTCATCAATTTTGGAGTTAACCACAAGAAGTTATAAGCGGTTACTTTTAAAATAGTCTTTTCTTATAAAATTCATAACTCTTAATCTATACATCCAAAAATCACCACTTTTGGACACAATCAAGAAAACTCATCAAAATATCATTTCAAATTTTTCCAGAATTTTTGAAGGTCAGAAAAATTACGAAAACTGAAAAATATAACAACCCTTAAAATCCCTTACTATCCCTTACCTCAAAAGAGCAGTACTTCTGATCGGTATAAAGCTGAAGAAAACTTGCACTGATGAATAGAAACTCACACAGTATCTAAATACTCATAAAATACACTCAATAATCTAGAGAGAGAAAGAGAAAAAACTTATGAATTCTAGTGTGATTTTCAATTCTAACTTAGCTCTCTATTTATAGGAAAATGTTAGCACGCCGAAGCAGACTTAACCTGCAACCTGATGGTTTTACCTGCTACTATTCCCACCCACCACATTTGAATAAAAATCTCAGCACATTTCTTCACCAACCAAGAGTGGGGCCCACCAATTCTAAAATTTTCCACCAAAATGATTAACTCCGAAAATTCAACAAATTTTGAACCAGTCATCTCGTAAAATTCATAATAAATCATACATTCATTTTTAACGGTTCAAAATTTATGGACATATACTCAACTTATATATGTATAACATATCCAAAAATTACCACGATCCAACGGTCGGATTAAAAATTATAACCCCCGCAAAATATCTCAAAAACTCTAATTTTTAATACCTCCATTCCGACAAAAATACTGATAAAAACTTCAACATTAACTCCTTCATTTTTAACCACAAAAATATATCCCTCATTTATATCCACATAAAATAAATATTTCCTTATCATATGAATCAATAATTAATTATTCACAAAAAATATTACAGAATCATATTTATGACAACCAGACTGTTCCCAGGAAAGAGGGGGCTTTCCAATAAGAATTTCTCCTTATTGGCGCGCAATTAGATGACCAAACCTCTCCTTAGACAAACTTTTTAGACATTGCCAATAATGTTATCTAATAATATTATTCAAATAATATGAATTATTGATCTGATAATGGGAAATACTGTGCAGCAACAATTATTGAAATAAAAATAATATAAAATATCAACGCAGCAATTATTGAATCAATAAAATAAAATATTGAACAGTAATTACTGTGACAATTATTCAGTAGTGTATTCTCACGTAAGAATCAATAATTCAAAAATACTGTGCAATACCGTGTGCTACTGTGCAACTACGCGTATTACTGTATTTTAACCACCAGGTATTCCAACAGTGTTAACGGTAACAACTACGCCGTTATTTATAAAAACTCAATTTTGTCGGTTTTCTTCATCCAATCGCTTTCCGTTATGGGCCCACAAATAGCTGCGCCGTCGTACGAATATTCTCCGACAGAAAGAATATTCCACGACCAAACGAATATTCCCCAACAAAAAGAATATTTTATAACCACTTGCTTATTTTGAAAAATATTCATATATCACCCTTAACTTTAACTTTTTATCAATTTAACCATTTACTAAATAGAAAAATTGAATACTTTTATTTCATACAATTTGGGGTCTTACAATCTCCCCTCCTTATGAAATTTCGTCCTCAAAATTTACGTACCTGGTAATTCAAAGAGTTGAGAATACCTTGCTTTCATTTCAGATTACATCTTCCCTGTCATCATGATTTCTCCATTGCTCATCTCCTGTATTTCAGATATCATTCTAGAATTCAGCTTCAAAATAAGGGTTAATTGAACAAATTAACATATCACATAATATCCCGATATTATGACTGACCAACAAATAAGCTTAGGTAGGACACACTAGCGAAGGATTTACTCATCTCTCCTCTCCTAGTTATATTTCCCGATCTCCGCCAGAGACCATATCCCTAAGCTCTAATACCAAATGTGACAACCCCAAAATAGGTCCATTCCATCCAACCTATTCTAAGTCGCCAAATACATGGTACAGAAAACAACTACAACTTTATTACAACAATTGTCGTGCAAAATACAACAACACATATGCTGTGAGTTTGGATACAAATATATACTAAGTGTGACTCATGTTCTAACCGTGGACATCACCTCACAATGAAACCTTACATAAAGGTATAGTCAAAAATTGTTTTAGAAATTAGAATCTTTGGGAAGTGCTCAAGGAAACCTTCGTATATGGGAGGCCATGCGTCTAGGTTATGATAGATATCATATGGCCACAGAATTATCCTTGGTTGACCCAATAGACCCCAAAGAAAAACGAGAAGATTACTATCATATTATTCCCAATGGTGAGTCTTCTCTTGACTTATCATTATCTCCACTGTCTCTAATTGAGAATTATACTTCAAACAAACACCAAGATTATATAAGTAGTGCTCGTAGATATACTCAGCAAGTGGATGAGCACAACCTTGTCTTATGATGACACGAGGTTGTATGTCATTATACATCTTGTATGATAGTGACGAAACACCCTTCCAACGTTGGTTTCGCCTCACCCTATTTTCTTCACCAAATATAACTACTAAATGATGACCACCGTTCTATTCCCTTATTACCCCCGCTAGACCCAGCTACACTCTTATTACCTGAAAGGAATTGTGAAACAAAAGGGTGAGCACAACTAGCCCAGTAAAGAATATCATGACTAAAGATAAATAAATTATCAATAGTCTTCATCAGTAATAAATCAGAGATTTAGGACATATGGTAGATGATAAAAATTTCAACCATAGTTGCAGCGGAACGAGCAATCCATTAGAAGAGTCAAATAGACTATAAAGTCTATTATCTTCTCCATGTTAAAAATCCACCAACAATATTTTATCCCTGTAACATCAATCAACAATTCTGGTCCACAATCATATGAATAACTCATAATCATAACTGTAGTTCTAAATTCCTCTTCTCATCCAGGATGAAGATAATTTTCATCACCTATCTTTACCTGAAACATCAAAGATCATGGTTACACCAAATCACATTTCCTGTTCATAATCATACTAATAACTTCATCTTTGCCCCACGGCCAAAGATATTCATTTGTATCACCAGTTGGTCATGTTCATCTCAACACCTGTTCATCTTTGCACTACTGGCCAAAGATATTCAACAACATGTCATCTTTGTACTACGGGCCAAAGATATTCATCAACAATTCATCTTTGTACTACAGGCCAAAGATATTCATCAATAATTCATCTTTGCACTACAGGCCAAAGATATTCATCAATAATTTATCTTTGCGCTACAGGCCAAAGATATTCATCAACAGTTCATATTTGCACTACAGGCCAAATATATTCATATCTCAAAGAAATATATAATCATTTCAGAATTTATATAAACAATAATTATAACCATGTTAATCAATTCATCTTTACAATTAAGCTAAAGATATTCAATTATAAATTCAATGGTCATGATCATACCAGTTAACAATTCATCTTTGCACTACAGGCCAAAGACATTTTTCAGTCACAATCATACCAATAATTTACCCATCTTTATACTCAAGTGAAAGAGAAATTCAACATCAGGGTTATAAAAATGTTATATATGATAATAAAAACAATATAATCAACATATAAATTTAATCTCAAGAGTAATATTCATAACTCAACTATAATTTGGTCAGAAAAAGAAACCAATTTTGTCATGAATAGTAACTCGTGAATAGTAACTCATGAATAGTAACTCGTGAATAGTAACTCGTGAATAGTAATCCCGACTCAAAAAGGTAGAAATTCTACAATAAAATCCATACCAATATTTCGGTATAATGATATTGAAAGAATAACATTTCTTAAATTTATAAATAATTTATTTTAATTGTTTATACTTTACTAAAATAATGCATTTAATCATTCCAAAATGCCAAACTCATAAGATTTCATCACCAATAACCAAAACCCTCATCAAAAATCTGCATATACCTCATATAGGATTCTCAAGTCATAAAATCCTATTTTTCAATTTTCTTACTTCACATAACATATTTAATTCATTTACTCATAACTAGACTATTTTTATGAAAAATACCAAATCAGTTCCAAAAATATTTCTTTTCTGGAATTTTTAGCATAATATAGTCCCATAGTGAACATATATTTTTTTCAGAATTTTTAAAAGTCATTTACTATTTTTCATATGGCCAAGACAGCCGAATATTAAGACATTTATCAAAAATTATATTTTTGTCCAAAAATTCTAAAATTCACAGAGTATACTTCTATCATGTACATGTACTCCCAATAAAAATTTTATCAATTTTGGAGTTAACCACAACAAGTTATAAGCGGTTAGTTTTAAAATAGTCTTTTCTTATAAAATTCATAACTCTTAATTTATACATCCAAAAATCACCATTTTTGGACACAATCAAGAAAACTCATCAAAATATCATTTCCAATTTTTCCAAAATTTTTGAAGGTCAGAAAAATTACGAAACTAAAAAATATAACAACCCTTAAAATTCCTTACTATCCCTTACCTCAAAAGATCAGTACTTCTGATCGGTATAAGGCTGAAGAAAACTTGCACTGATGAATAGAAACTCACAAAGTATCTAAATACTCACAAAATACACTCAATAATCTAGAGAGAGAAAGAGAGAAAACTTATGAATTCTGGTGTGATTTTCAATTCTAACTTAACTCTCTATTTATAGAAAAATGTTAGCACGCCGAAGCAGACTTAACCTGCAACCTGATGGCTTTACCTGCAACTATTTTCATCCACCACATTTGAATAAAAATCTCAGTATATTTTTTCACCAACCAAGAGTGGGGCCCACCAATTCTAGAATTTTCCACCAAAATGATTAACTCAGAAAATTCAACAATTTTTGAACCAGTCATCTCGTAAAATTCATAATAAATCATACGTTCATTTTTAACGGTTCAAAATTTGTGGACATATACTCAACTTATATATGTATAACATATCCAAAAATTACCACGATCCAACGGTCGGATTAAAAATTATAACCCCCGTAAAATATCTCAAAAATCCTAATTTTTAATACCTCCGTTCTGACAAAAATACTGATAAAAACTTCAATATTAGCTCCTTCATTTTTAACCACAAAAATATAACCCTCATTTATATCCACATAAAATAAATATTTCCTTATCATATGAATCAATAATTAATTATTCACAAATAATATTACAGAATCACATTTATGACAACCAGACCGTTCCCAGGAAAGAGGGGGCTTTCCAATAAGAATTTCTCCTTATTGGCGCGCAATTAGATGACCAAACCTTTCCTTAGACAGAACTTTTTAGACATTGCAAATAATGTTATCTAATAATATTATTCAAATAATATGAATTATTGATCTGATAATGGAAAATACTGTGCAGCAACAATTATTGAAACAAAAATAATATAAAATATCAACGCAGCAATTATTGAATCAATAAAATAAAATATTGAACAGTAATTACTGTGACAATTATTCAGTAGTGTCTTCTCACGTAAGAATTAATAATTCAAAAATACTGTGCAATACCGTGTGCTACTGTGCAACTACGCGTATTACTGTATTTTAACCACCAGGTATTCCAACAGTGTTAACGGTAACAACTACGCCGTTATTTATAAAAACTCAATTTTGTCGTTTTCTTCATCCAATCGCTTTTCGTTATGGGGACCACAAATAGCTGCGCCGTCGTACGAATATTCTCCGACAGAAAGAATATTCCCCGACAAAATGAATATTTTATAACCACTTGCTTATTTTGAAAAATATTCATATATCACCCTTAACTTTAACTTTTTATCAATTTAACCATTTACTAAATAGAAAAATTGAATACTTTTATTTCATACAATTTGGGGTCTTACAACATTAGTCATCCTGACAACAAAGTTTTAAAGTTTTAATTATTAATCATTCTACTCGACACTCACGAGCACAAAAGCTATAAACACATAAGCACATAAGTGTTTTTTTACTTCTTTCTTAAGACTCGATAAGAGTTATCTTCACTATCTTTTCAAATGTTACTTCCTAAGGTTTTTCCCCTACCTAAGGTTCATAACCTAAAGCTTTGATACCAACTTGTGACACTCCCAAATCTTGGTACTTCATTTCCTCAAGACTTGGTGTTCACGTAATCAAAACATTCATTTCTAACTACCCAATTATAATAAAATTGAAAAACAAAAGGAAACCTGCCCATACAGGATTAAATTTAAATAAACATCTCCCAGGTTATCTAACCTTTACAAACAATCATTCATGCGGAAATTAAAAATAAACTTCATTACAATATTTAAAAATTAAAGTCTGAAAATAAACTATCAAACTATTACAAATCTTTATCATTTATTCATCTTTCCTTTTCTCTTACTAGTGCTCGGTATGTCACCAGTTTCAACTTTAGTTATAAGAAATTTTACAGGCAAGAGTGAGCAAACAAGACCCACTTGAAATAACAATAAATAAATCATTAAACTTTTACATCAATTGCTAACATTAAACTCAATAGAACTTAACAATATATTCTATTAACTTTCTGAAAACTTTAACATTTACTGAGGGTCTAATGAGCACGAATCATGTCCACAGTTATAAGTAATCTTTCAACTTAAACTTTAACAGTAATATGATTATAAGGACTCCACATACTTAGGGGGATCAACCCTTCGTACAATGTATTGTGCACAACCATTTCAACGCTAAGCGTAAACCTCTATTAAAAGAGTTGTTCATCTCAGTATTTAGAATACAAGTCCGCACCAAAGTAAGTTTGGTTTGGATAAGCTTTCAAGGAAATTTGGAGTTTAACGAACATCAACTACGGAGTAGTTGAATAAAACCAATAACACTATACTATGGAATAATCGTGATTGAATCAATCATAGTAACTAAATCATGCTTTTAGGAATAATCTAATAGCATACAATTTGAATAACTATAGCATACCTTGCTTGAACAATATTAAGCCAAGGTTAATTAGAATTTAATACTAAACATGCATGGTAAATTCAATTATAAATGTTAATCAATAATTGAAATACAAGAATAACTAGTTCAATATCCAACCAAAGTTTGGATAGCTTACATCATTATAAGGTAATCGAATTGAAAACAATAATTAGCTCAATTATAGAAATAGAGTTAAATAACTTGCACAATGAAGTTTTGAGTTAGAGAACTTGCTCAATTGTAAAAGTAGAGTTAAAGAACTTGCCTTGTTCGTAGATTAAACCAAACAATTTGAATCACAATATCCTATAAACATATGTTATCGTGACATAGTTAGTCATTATCACATAACTAATACATTCATCATGTATGTTTGATTATTCAATGACCACGTTATAACACAATTAAACCTTTAATAACATAATTATTCATAGTATAGAAATACTACAATCAACATTTTACAGTCCAACTATCATCACATAATATTTCTTAAAATTTTCGTGTACAAAAAGTACACTGTCTGACCATTCTGCTAACTCGCGCTGCGGCGCCACAGTTAACACTATGGTTCGCGCTGCGGCGCTGAGTTGGCGCTGCGGCTCCACAATTTGTACTGTGAGTCGAGCTGCGGCGTGGTGATGGCGCTGCGGCTCCAGCAATGAACTGCTGGGCCGCGCCGCGGCGCGAAACGTCAGTGTCGACTGACAGCTTCGGCAACCGTGAAAGAAAAAACCAAAATTGGCCAAAAAGTTCGAATCTAATAGACTGATTATCAAGTAAATTGCATATAGACATCATATAAATATATTATCAGTACTCCTAACATGTTTCTATTCATCAATTAGCACAAACATCAATCATACAACACCTAATTTCAATGTTTTTGGCAAAAACTCCATTTTTGATATTTTCCATGAAAATCAACACTGTGATTTTGTTATTCAACCAAAACAGAAATTTCAAAGCATCATGATTATGTTTTTACATACTCTATCAATTTTAACAATCAATTTATCAATTTAACAACAATTAAAACCTTAAATTTCTCTTTTAAAATAGTCATATTCATATATATATTTTCATATGAACACTGTAATATCTTTTCTTCAACAAAACACATACATACATGAATTACTTTATCTATAATCATATATAAACCCATAAAAACCTTTTTATAACGATTATCATACCAATTATACAAGTATATCAACAATTCATCCTACAAAATATTTTACAGAGAACTTTTTGGGTAGAAGAAAAACATGAAACTTTTAGAGAAAGAGATTGAGCTCCTACCTTGGATTAGGAAGATGATAACTATCTTTTTCCCCAAATTCTTTTCTCCAAAACCTGTTAAAACACTCACTTGCTCTCAATTTTCTCTCTGTGTTCTTCTTCTTCTTCTCTCTTCTTCCTCTGAGTTTTTCTTTCTTTCTCTCTAACCACTCTCCTCTATCTTACGTATTATAATATAACGTATAAGATATAATGTATATATTAAATATATAATATAACTCTCACATAACTGACATCAGTTATTTTTATTTTGAAAATCAAAAGCCATAAGGCTTGTTTGGCTAACCACTAAAAATAAAATCAATTAACCCTTATGCCTTGTTTGGTAAAACAAAAATTAGATAAAAGACTTAATAGGCATTAGGCCTTGTTTGGCCAAAACGAAATTAAAACTCCTTTAAGTTATTTTAATAATTCTTTTATAGCAGGGTTATTTGCCACACTTCTATTTAAATAAATAATTAATTTAAATCAATTAACATATTAATCTATTAAATTACTTTAACACATAAATCATTATCAAAACTATAATTTCTTTATAATTATAATTTTATTCAACCAACTAATACTTTATTTTAATCACAACTCCAATTAAAATATTATAATTCATTTAATCCTTATAAGCTCTCTAGCTTACTTTATTAAATCAAATTATTATATAATCTCATGACAATTAACTAATTAAATCACATCAACTCAAATTGCTATATAATTCAATAAATATTTAATATTGGAAATAAATATTTAATATTTAATTATTTATTCAACAAATAAACATATATGTGACAACCCCAAAATAGGTCCATTCCATCCAACCTATTCTGAGTCGCCAAATACATGGTACAGAAAACAACTACAACTTTATTACAATAATTGTCGTGCAAAATATAACAACACATATGCTGTGAGTTTGGATACAAATATATACCAAGTGTGACTCATGTTCCAACCGTGGACATCACCTCACAATGACACATTACTTAAAGGTATAGTCAAAAACTGTTTTAGAAATTAGAATCTTTGGGAAGTGCTCAAGGAAACCTTCGTACATGGGAGGCCATGCGTCTAGGTTATGATAGATATCATATGGCCACAGAATTATCCTTGGTTGACCCAACAGACCCCAAAGAAAAATGAGAAGATTACTATTATATTCTTCCCAATGGTGAGTCTTCTCTTGACATATCATTATCTTTACTGTCTCTAATTGAGAATTATACTTCAAACAAACACCAAGATTATATAGGTAGTGCTCGTATATATACTCAGCAAGTGGATGAGCACATCCCTGTCTTATGATGACACGAGGTTATATGTCGTTAGACATCTTGTATGATAGTGGCAAAACACCCTTCCAACGTTGGGTACACCTTACCCTATTGGATTCACCAAATAAAACTACTAAATGAACTTTTCTATACTGCTTCGGGAGAATATCCACAGCTAGAAACCACCGTTCTATTTTCTCGTTACCCTCGCTCGACTCAGCTACACTCTTATTACCTGAAAGGAATTGTGAAGCAAAAGGGTGAGCACAACTAGCTCAGTAAAGAATATCATGACTAAAGATAATTAAATTATCAATAGCCTTCATCAATAATAAATCAGAGATTTAGAACATATGGTAAATGATAAAAATTTCAACCATAGTTGCAGCGGAACGAGTAATCCATTAGAAGAGTTAAATAGACTATAAAGTCTATTATCTTCTCCATGTTAAAAATTCACCAACAATGTTTTATTCCTGTAACATCAATCAACAATTCTGGTCCACAATCATATGAATAACTCATAATCATAACTGTAGTTCTAAATTCCTCTTCTCATCCAGGATGAAGATAATTTTCATCACCTATCTTTACCTGAAACATCAAAGATCATGGTTACACCAAATCACATTTCCTGTTCATAATCATACTAATAACTTCATCTTTGCACTACGGCCAAAGATATTCATTTGTATCACCAGTTGGTCATGTTCATCTCAACATCTGTTCATCTTTGCACTACTGGCCAAAGATATTCAACAACATGTCATCTTTGCACTATGGGCCAAAGATATTCATCAACAATTCATCTTTGCACTACATGCCAAAGATATTCATCAATAATTCATCTTTTCACTACAGGCCAAAGATATTCCTCAACAGTTCATATTTGCACTACGGCCAAATATATTCATCAACAGTTCATATTTGCACTACAGGTCAAATATATTAATATCTCAAAGAAATATATAATCATTTCAGAATTTATATAAACAATAATTATAACCATGTTGATCAATTCACCTTTGCACTTAAGCTAAAGATATTCACTTATAAATTCAATGGTCATGATCATACCAATCAACAATTCAACTTTGCACTACTGGCCAAAGAGAACCCATAGTCATGATCATACCAAAAATCTACCCATCTTTACACTCAAGTCAAAGAGAAATATCATCATTAGGGTTATAAAAATGTTATATATAATAATAAAAATAATATGATCAACATATAGTTTTAATCTCAAGAGTAATATTCGTAAATCAACTATAATTTGGTGAGAAAAAGAAACCAATTTTTTCGTGAATAGTAACTCGTGCTCATGAATAGTAACTCAACACAAAAAAGTAGAAATTTCACAATAAAATGCATACTAATATTTCGGTGTAATGATATTGAAAGAATAATATTTCTTAAGCTTATAAATAATTTATTTTAATTGTTTACACTTTACTAAATAATACATTTAATCATCCTAAAATGCAAAACTCATAAGATTTTATCACCAATTACTAAAAACCTCATTAAAAATCTGCATATACCTCATATAGGATTCTCAAGCCATAAAATCCTATTTTTTAATTTTTTTTAATTCACATAACATATTTAATTCATTTACCCATAACTAGTCCCTTTTCATTAAAAATACCAAATCATTGTAACCAATTTTTATTTTCTGGGATTTAGCATAATATAGTCCCATATTGAACATATATTTTTTCCAGAATTTTTAAAACTCATTTACTATTTTTCATATGGCCAAAACAGCCAAATATTTAGACATTTATCATAAATTGTACTTTTATCCAAAAATTCCGAATTTCACAGAGTATACTCCTATCATATACATGTACTCCCAATAAAAATTTCATCAATTTTGGAGTTAACCACAAGGAGTTGTAAGCGGTTACTTTTAAAATAGTCTTTTCTCATAAAATTCATATCTCTTAATCTATACATCCAAAAATCACCATTTTTGGATACAATCAAGAAAACTCATCAAAATATCATTTCAAATTTTTCTAGAATTTTTGAAGGTCAGAAAAATTACGAAACTGAAAAACATAACAACCCTTAAAATCTCTTACTATCCCTTACCTCAAAAGAGCAGTACTTCTGATCGGTATAAGGCTGAAAGAAACTTGCACTGATAAATAGAAACTCACAGAGTATCTAAATACTCACAAAATACACTCAATAATCTAGAGAGTGAAAGAGAGAAAACTTATGAATTCTGGTGTGATTTTCAATTCTAACTTAGCCCTCTATTTATAGGAAAATGTTAGCACGCCGAATCAGACTTAACCTGCAACTTGATGGCTTTACCTGCTACTATTCCCACCCACCACATTTGAATAAAAATTTCAGCACATTTCTTCACCAACCAAGAGTGGGGCCCACCAATTCTAGAATTTTCTACCAAAATGATTAACTCCGAAAATTCAACAATTTTTGAACCAGTCTTCTCGTAAAATTCATAATAAATCATACGTTCATTTTTAACGGTTCAAAATTTGTAGACATATACTCAATTTATATATGTATAACATATCCAAAAATTACCACGTTCCAACGGTCGGATTAAAAATTATAACCCCCGCAAAATATCTCAAAAACCCTAATTTTTAATACCTCCATTCCGACAAAAATACTGATAAAAACTTCAACATTAACTCCTTCATTTTTAACCACAAAAATATATCCCTCATTTATATCCACATAAAATAAATATTTCCTTATCATATAAATCAATAATTAATTATTCACAAAAAATATTACAGAATCACATTTATGACAACCAGACCGTTTCCAGGAAAGAGAGGGCTTTCCAATAAGAATTTCTCCTTATTGGCGCGCAATTAGATGACCAAACCTCTCCTTAGACAGAACTTTTTAGACATTGCCAATAATGTTATCTAATAATATTATTTAAATAATATGAATTATTGATCTGATAATGGGAAATACTGTGCAGCAACAATTATTGAAACAAAAATAATATAAAATATCAACGCAACAATTATTGAATCAATAAAATAAAATATTGAACAGTAATTACTGTGACAATTATTCAGTAGTGTCTTCTCACGTAAGAATCAATAATTCAAAATACTGTGCAATACCGTGTGCTACTGTGCAACTACGCGTATTACTGTATTTTAACCACCAGGTATTCCAACAGTGTTAACGGTAATAACTACGCCGTTATTTATAAAAACTCAATTTTGTCATTTTCTTCATCCAATCGCTTTCCGTTATGGAGCCCACAATAGCTGCGCCGTCGTACGAATATTCCCCGACAGAAAGAATATTCCACGACCAAACGAATATTCTCCGACAAAATGAATATTTTATAACCACTTGCTTTTTTTGAAAAATATTCATATATCACCCTTAACTTTAACTTTTTATCAATTTAACCATTTACTAAATAGAAAAATTGAATACTTTTATTTCATACAATTTGGGGTCTTACAATATCCATTAAATACTTATATAAATCAATAAATATTTAATATAACTCTTTAAAATTATGGAATGTTACATATAATGTGTTTAGACAGATGTTCATGATGTATAAGATGAGCATGTTATTATGTGCTACGTGATGCATGAAAACTGTTAGATTTGCTCGGCTGTCGACCTCAACCTTGCAAATAACTATTTTTGCAAGTTAAGGATTCACGGTAATGATATGTGCTACTTGAATGACATGGATCAGAAACAGTGCATGAAGATTAAATACTTTAGCTATAGCTGTTATTCTTTTAAACCATTTTAAGGTTTTGAGATATGTACTTGATAAGTTATGATGTGAAAATTTCATATTTAGTTGTAAAGTTTGACCTACCCAATGTATAAGGGATAACGAGCTGAGATGTAAGATTTAAAATAATAACTCTAATGAAGCGAATCATAAAATAAATTTGATTCAGAGATGTGTAGATGATAAAGGTTTTGATTCAGGGAATTAAAGTAAGAAGACAAAAAAGTTTAAATTATTCCGCATTTTATTAAATTTAACATCGAATATGATGTAAAATCAAAAGTTAGACGTATTGTTAACAACCGAAGTCGAGAGATGAATTGTATGAATTTTGGGGTCGTTACACTGTCTTCACGAACAACAAGAGCTTCCTAGGTTTCCTTCTTTCCTCTCAACTCTTTCTCTGGCTCTCTCTTATACTAGAATTTAGCAACTAAAATGTGGCAAATTTCCACCAACACTCCAAGGCTCCTATTTATAGGAAAATCATTATCCAATAATTGGGGTATTAACCAAGGGTAAAAGTGGAGTTGGTGCAAAGTTCTACCAACTCGCACTATTCCTACACTATTCCTAGTACTTGCACCATCATTTCCCCCCACGTGGGCTTTGCTTGAGAGCACGTTAGCTTGAAAAATTAGCAATTTGGCAAGGGGAAAGGGGCCTGGTCAGTCATTGGGCTTATTGCCCTATGTTACATTTTATTTAGGGTCCTTAACACTAATATACAACAATTAAAAAGTAATTACAAAAACAATACATCCACAAAATAATTACAAAAATAATGTAATTCACATTAATAAGGAAACCTAAAATCACGGAGAAATAACTGTCATAATTAATAATTCAAAGTTAAATATCTTGGATCTAACAACAAAAATAAATTCAAATTCAAAATAATAATTCAAATTCAAATTCAAATATTCATCTCTCTCACAGTAGCCCTCTCCTCCCCTACTTCGCCACTACTCCGTCGTGAATCTCCTTCTTCACAGGTTGCCTTTCTCAGAATCTCTCGCAATAGCGATCACGGTCTCTGAATGTGTAATTCGACGTCCATAAATACTTGCCCACCGCGAGTCCAACGTAGAATGGAATGTAGAACGCCATAGCGGATTCTGGCTCCAAGGTTCTGCAATGATAATTCATCATACGATTGTGGTAAATAATCTCCAAAGCAAACTGATATGTCTAGTACCATGTATCAGCGAGATTCTCCGGCACAACTCCGAAAATTCCAATTTCATGTCCAAAGGAAAATAAGAACACTACATAGGAAAGAGAGAGATAAGAGAGTGATGTGTAATGTAATGTTGATAACCAAACCTTCGTACCAAGGTAACCAAACTTTTATACCAAAGTAACCAAACTTTTATACTAAGGTAACCAATCTACCTCCACACCTGCTGCAGTATGAATTGGTTACCTTGGTCTGAAAATTTGGCAACCAACTGCATGAAGGTTTGGCTACCAACTGCATCACATTCAAAATAAATTGGTAACTTAATAAAACAGAATTGGTTACCTTGGTATGAAAGTTTGGCTACCCACTGCATGAAGGTTTGGCTACCAACTACATCACATTCAAAATAAATTGGTAACCTAATAACACTGAATTGGTTACCTAGGTATGAATGTTTGGCTACCACCTGTACTATGAAAAAACTGCAAGTGTGGATGTGGAATGGTTACGTTGGTATGAAGGTTTGGTTACCTTAGGGTGAAAGTTTGGTTACCAACTGCACTATGAAAAAACTGAAGGTATGGAGGTTGATTGATTACCTTGGTATAACGGTTTGGTTACCTTGGTATGAAGGTTTGGTTACCAACTGCACTATAAAAAAATTACAGGTGTGGAGGTGGATTGGTAGCCTTGGTATAAAGGTTTGGTAACCTTGGTATGAAGGTTTGGTAACCTTGGTATGAAGGTTTGGTTAGCTTGGTATGAAGGTTTGGTTACCAATCTCTTCTATCATTTTCTGATTTTGGATCAAATCTAATAATCAAGGTAAGCATTGGGACGAATATGCCACCACCACCAACACCGCCCACACTTCCAAATGCAGCTTTCGAAATACCCAACAAGTCATCATTCTTGACTTCTCCCATTTCCATTGCAATCTGGCGTTTACTGACGATACCCCTTGGTAGAATTTGTAATTCCTTGCAGATTTCCTGCATTCCCTTGCTAGCTTTAGTTGGAACATATCTACACTTCGAAGAGACATGATAATTATTTTTTTGGCTATATGAAGTTAATAATATTACCATGGAGCATGGCCGCGTGGGCCAAATTTTTTGCCTGACTATAGTTTTGTAAACTTATATGGAAGATGAGGTTAAATAACTGTTTCAATATCAGTTAAAATTCATAAGATATTTATATCTTACCTCCACCCGGGTAACTGCATAATTTGAAGAGTTAGATCAACCTATTCCATCTGGAGGACTGAAAATTATAGACAGAACTCGCAAAAAACTTGATTACCTTTCAATAGGAGAATCAACAGAGGATATAAGGGAGATTTGTCATGTCAGCCCACCAATACTAATTCCCTAAATTAAGGAATCCTAATTGCATACTAATTCTCTAAATTAAGAAATCCTAATTACACTAATATTGTAAATAAATATGGGAAAATGTATTACTTTTGTAATTATTTTATGGATGAACCATTATTGTAATTATTTCTAAAAATGTACTAAAATATGTAATTAATCCTTTTATTTAGGGTCCTTAACACTAATATACAACAATTAGAAAGTAACTACAAAAATAATACATCCACAAAATAATTACAAAAATAATGCAATTCACATTAATAAGAAAACCTAAAATCACGGAGAAATGACTACTATAATTAATAATTCAAATTTAAATATCTTGGATCTAACAATAAAAACAAATTAAAAATAATAATTCAAATTCAAATGTTTATCTCTCTCACAGTAGCCCTCTCCTCCGCTACTCCGCCACTACTCCGTCGCGAATCTCCTTTTTTACAAGTTGCCTTCTTCAGAATCATCTCGCAATGGCGATCACGGTCCCTGAATGTGTAATTCGATGTCCATAAATACTTGCCCACCGCGAGTCCAACGTAGAATGGAATGTAGAACGCCATAGCGGATTCAAGCTCCAAAGTTCTGCAATGATAATTCATCATACAGTTGTGGTAAATAATCTCCAAAGCAAACTGATCTGTCTAGTACCATGTATCGACGAGATTCTTCGGCACAACTCCGTAAATTACAATTTCATGTCCAAAGGAAAATAAGAACACTACATAGTAAAGAGAGATAAGTTAGTGATGTGTAATGTAATGTTGATAACCAAACCTTCGTACCAAGGTAACCAAAATTTTATATCAAGGTAACCAAACCTTTATACTAAGGTAACCAATCTACCTCCACACCTGCTGCAATATGAATTGGTTACCTTGGTCTGAAAGTTTGGCAACCAACTGCATGAAGGTTTGGCTACCAACTGCATCACATTAAAAATAAATTGGTAACTTAATAAAACTAAATTGGTTACCTTGGTATGAAGGTTTGGCTACCCACTACATGAAGGTTTGGCTACCAACTACATCACATTCAAAATAAATTGGTAACCTAATAACACTGAATTGGTTACCTTGGTATGAATGTTTGGCTACCAACTGCACTATGAAAAAACTGTAGGTGTGGATGTGGATTGGTTACCTTGGTATGAAGGTTTGGTTACCTTGCTGTGAAGGTTTAGTTACCAACTGCACTATGAAAAAACTGAAGGTGTGGAGGTGGATTGATTACCTTGGTATGACGGTTTGGTTACCTTGGTATGAAGGTTTGGTTACCAACTGCACTATGAAAAAATTGCAGGTGTGGAGGTGGATTGGTAACCTTGATATAAAGGTTTGGTAACCTTGGTATGAAGGTTTGGTAACCTTGGTATGGAGGTTTGGTTACTAATCTCTTCTATCAGTTGCTGATTTTGGATCAAATCCAATAATCAAGGTAAGCATTGGGACGAATATGCCACCACCACCAATACCGCCTACACTTCCAAATGCAGCTTCCAAAATACCCAGCTAGTCATCATTCTTGACTTCTCCCATTTCCATTGCAATCTGGCGTTTACTGACGATACTCCTTGGTAGAATTTGTAATTCCTTGCAGATTTCCTTCATTCTCTTGCTAGCTTTAGTTGGAACATATCTACACTTCGAAGAGACATGATAATTGTTTTTTTGGCTATATGAAGTTAATAATATTACCATGGAGCATGGCCGCGTGGGCCAAATTTTTTGCCTGACTATAGTTTTGTAAACCTATATGGAAGATGAGGTTAAATAACTGTTTCAATATCAGTTAAAATTCATAAGATATTTATATCTTACCTCCACCCGGGTAACTGCATAATTTGAAGAGTTAGATCAACATGTTCCTTCTGGAGGACTGAAAATTATGAACAGAACTCGCGGAAAACTTGATTACCTTTCAATAGGAGAATCAACAGAGGAGATAAGGGAGATTTGTCATGTCAGCCCACCAATACTAATCCCCTAAATTAAGAAATCCTAATTCAATATTAATTTCCTAAATTAAGAAATTCTAATTGCACTAATATTGTAAATAAATATGGAAAAGTGTATTACTTTTGTAATTATTTTATGGATGCACCATTATTGTAATTATTTCTAAAAATGTACTAAAATATGTAATTAATCCATTTATTTAGGGTCCTTAACACTAATATACAATAATTAGAAATTAATTACAAAAACAATACATCTACAAAATAATTACAAAAATAATGCAATTCACATTAATAAGGAAACCTAAAATCACGGAGAAATAACTGTCATTATTAATAATTCAAATTTAAATATCTTGGATCTAACAACGAAACAAATTCTGGACGCCCCCAAATTTAGGTTCTTGAAATCCGAACTCGGTGTTTCACGATACCATTTCTATGAGCGGAATAATACTAATAATAATAACAATAATATAAAAATCAAACTTAACTTACATTTATCAGAGTCTAATCCCAAGTACGCAACCTTTACTATAATTCCTTACATGATAGATAATACATATCATTGTCTTAATACAGTTTAACTATTACAAAAGATACCATTAAACATATTCTATTTACTTTCCTTTTCCCTTGTTCGTGGCCGTGCCTTCTAGCTGTTCACACTTAGCTGAAAACATTTAAATTAAGCAATGGTGAGCATTTGAGTGCCCAGCAAGTAATAACAATTATAATTATATTTAGCTGAAAGGATTAAATGTTTTCTTTATACATCACTTCTACAACGATTCAATAGTTGTGAAGTAAACTAATCCGATAATAATAACATAACATTTCTATCTCAAATTTTTGAAACTACGTATTAACTATAAAAGGGTATTAGTAGACAGACTATGAACATTATTTTTAGTTTTCGCTAAGGTTTAGCAGAACTTCATCCGCAAACTGTTATAACTTACAGGCACGAGGGTGATCAGCCCAATGTGCCCTGTATTGATCAATACTGCATACAAGAACGATATTATCGTTCACTCTGTCTGCCTTGGGCGTATAAAAGTTTTCCCTTGATCGGGATGTTCATACTTAGTCGGGAATCCGAACCAAAATAATTTGATTGGATACAAAAAGGTTTTATCATATTCAACGATATTTCTAAATCTGTGTCTAGCTGGTCAAATAACTTAGACGGCTTATATATATATATATATATATATATATATATATATATATATATATATATATATATATATATATATATATATATATATCAACATATGATTAAATACAATGATTATCCGAGTGAGGACACTTGTATAACCATATTTCAAAATTAACGAACATAATATATATGAGTTATATAATATAATATCAAGTTGATAAACAATGAACAGATATAATATATACGATAATAGGGTTAAAAATTTGGTACAATAATAATATAATTCTGAAACTTCTTACTTCTGTCCATTGCATAAAGGAAATACAAATGTAGGATACTTGCCTGGTTTGCTTCTTACAATAAGCAACTTAGATTTATCTTTTATATAGCAACCTATCATTAATAAGATCATTTTATCGATTAGAACAAGATACTATAACACATAGCACTGCTTATTGCAGTTATCACATAACCTAATCACTTTGTCACACACATATTCAACAGTCATTGAATCACAAACAAACATTAATACAATCAAACTATCTAAGTCTAGATCAATTTATGAAATATGTCGGTGTACCGACGGCTTTTATCGTGTAATTATCGAGTCTAAGACTCTATCTTGTTGCTCAATATCTGTAAGTATCAGTCATATTATTTCTAAATGACTTATAATAATTTTTAAACATTTATTATAATTTATCATGAATTTTCAAACATCGGAATCATTATTAAATGATTTAAATATTAAATAATTCTATTATCATGAATATTTAATTAATATTAAACTATTAATGAAACCATTGCAAAAATGTTAAAGTTATTTATAATAACCCCAAAATACTTTTAAAGTATTAATATTACCCTTAAATGATTTTTAAAAAACTAAAATTATTTTTAAATAATTATCGTTAATATTAAAGTATTAACGTATTATTTATCACAATATTAAAAGTCAGTAATTATAACTTAAAATATTTTTAATTCATTTATATCCTTTTTAAATGATTTTTAAAGTAATAAAACTATTTTAAAACTATTTATTTAATATAATTATTTAAATACATTTAATATCATTAAATTAATAATCATTAATATTAAATTATTAATGAAATTATCCTTTAAATATTAAAAGTTATATTTTATAACTTAAAATATCTTTAAACACTTTATTTTCATTTTAAATAATTTTTATAATATTAAAATTATTTTTAAACTAATTTATTTAATATAATTATTAAATCATTCTAATATCATTAATATTAAATAATTAATGAAATTTTCCTTTGAATATTGAAAGTTATATTTTATAACTTAAAATATTTTTTTTAAACTAGTTATTTTCATTTAAAATGATTTTTCAAATATTAAAATCAATTTTAAACAAATTTATTTAATATAATTATTAAATAAATCTAATATCATTAATATTAAAATGTTAATATTTTTCATGACAAAATACCAAAATTCATATTTTATAACTTAACATATTTTTATAACCTTTAAATGATATTTTAAATAATTAATTCTATTTTTCATAATTTATTTAATACATTTATTAAATAACTTAATTATCATTAATATTAATTAATTAATAAAATTCATCACAAAATATTAAAAGTTACATTTATAACTCAAAAATATTTTAAAACACTTTATTCTTATTTAAAATGATTTTTATAACATAAAAATCATTTTTCTCTAATTTATTTAATACACTAATTAAATAAATTAAATATCATTAAAAAAATATAAATATTAATGAAAAATGTCTCAAATAATTAAAAGTTATTTTTCATAATTTAATAATTTTTAAAACCATTTTTATAATTTTTAGAATTTATTTTCTATTTTTAATCATTTTTCAGAAAATTCAGAAAATAAAAATAATAGAAACTGTAAGACCCCAACTTTTATAAATAAAGATGAATTTTCTATAAATATCATTTTTGAATATTGTGAAATTAATTTGATATAATGTTATAGTTGTGGGTAATATTTATAAATTTTGTAAAGTACGCAAGTTGTTATATAATATTCGATTGATCGGGGAATATTCGTTTTAACAGGGAATATTCGTACAACAGCACAATCATTGATGGACCCCACAACGGAATTATTGTCGGATTGAGAAAACGATAAAAACATTTTATGAAAATAACGGCGGAAGTTTTACCGTTAACTGTTGAAACACTCAGTGTTAAAAGTACAGTAATACACGCACAGTAGTATACGATATTGATTATTGATGCTTAAGTAAGAAGTCACTTAGTTTTATTTTATTATTGCTACAGTAATTGCTAGATAGTATCTCTCGTTATTTGATTCAATTATTGTCAATATTTTATATATTATTAAATCAATAATTGAGATGACAAGTTATTAATATTATTATTTGCAATATTAACGATGTCTAGAAGTTCTGTCAAGGAGAGGTTTGGTCACCTAATTGCGCGCCAATAGGGAGAAATCCTTATTAGAAAGCCCCCTCTTTCCTGAGAACGACCTGGTCGATTAATACTGTGAATTATAATAATGATGATAAATTTTGTTTTATTAGTATTATTAATGTAATAAAACAGAATATTTTTATAAAGTTATTCGTTTTATTAGACTAATAGTAAAATCTTTTTAAATAAAACAGAATACTTCTATAAAGTTATCTGTTTTATTAGACAATAATTAGAATATATTATATTTTATTATGCATAGTGTTTGCATAGTATCTGTATAGTGTTTGCATAGTATCTGCATAGTATTTGCATAGTAAAATCTTTTTATATAAAACAGAATACTTTTATAAAATTATTCGATTTATTAGATTATAAATAGAATATATTATATTTTATTATAAACCAATCTGGACCGTCCGTTTAAAGTAAATCTGTAAGACCCCAAATTATTAATAAATAAAATTTAATTTCCTCTATTTATTATTTTGAAATAGTAAGGGTTGAATTTATTAATGACGTTAGTTATGGGTAAAATGCGCAAATATTTCAAATAAGTAGGTGGTTATAAAATATTCATTGTTGTCGGGAAATATTCGTTTGGTCGTGGAATATTCTTCCTGTCGAGGAATATTCATAAAACGGCGCAGTCTTTTGTGGGCCCCATAACGGAAAGCGATTGGATGAAGAAAACGACAAGTATAAGTTGTTTATAAATAACGGCGTAGTTTTTACCGTTAATACTGTTGGAATACTCGGTGGTTAAAATACAGTAATACGCATTATTGCACAGTAGCACACGGTATTGCACCAATTATTGATTCTTACGTAAGAAGGCACTACTCAATAAGTGTTACAGTAATTACTGTTCAGTATTTTATTTTATTGATTAAATAATTGCTACGTTGATATTTTATATTACTGTCATTTCAATAATTGTCACTACAAAGTATTTTTCATTATCGGAGCAATAATTCATATTATCTGAATAATATTATTAGATAATATTATTGACAATGTCTAGAAAGTTCTGTCTAAGGAGAGGTTTGGTCACCTAATTGCGCGTCAGTAAGGAGAAATCCTTATTGGAAAACCCCCTCTTTCTTGGGAACTGCCTAGTTGTCAGTATTGTGATTCTGTAATATTATTTGTGAATAATTAATTATTGATTTATATGATGAGGAAAATATTTTTTTTATGTGGATATAGATGGAGAAAAATTTTAAAGTGATAATTGTTGAAAATTGATATTTTATCTTTTTTGATAAAATAATATTTTATTATATTATTATAATATAATAATGATGATATTTTTACAATGAATGTAGAATATATGAGTATATGAAGAGGAAGAATATTTTTGTTGTAAAAGATATTTAAAACATGTTAAACATGTCTGTGGGCCCATTTCTTGACTGAAATTTGATTATAGCCTGTAAAATCGTCCGTTTGTGGATTTCGGTCAATTTCTGTTTGGAATTTAAAAAAACTTTCTTCTACAAAGTTGTAGATAATGGAATTTCCTATGAAAAAGACATAAGGTTCGAATTTTTCTGATAAAAGGGCTATTTATTATGAATTATTGAAGTTTCGAAGTTCTGAAATAATCGATTTTTGGAAGTTTTAATTATTTTTAATATAAAAAACGTTTTTGTCATTAATTGTGGGTCTTGCATGTGATGTAGTTGCTGAATTCAGATCTAGGAAAGTGGCCGTAAGAATTTAGTATATATATATTAATATTTTATTAAACTTTCTACTTTGGTGTTCTAAGCATTTTCCTATAAATAGGGTGCTTAGGTTAGAATTGAAAAATATACCAGAAACTAAAAAATTTTATCTCTTTCTCTCTCTATATATCGAGCGTATTTTTATTAGTATTTTAGTACTTTGAGTATTGTTATACAGTGCAAGTTCTTTCAGCACTATATCCAGTATTCCAGTCAGAAGTACTATCCTTTTGAGGTAAGGGATGTTATTTTATTCGAAAATGATATTATTACTTCAATATCATTGTGCCGAAATATTGGTTAGAAATTTTTATCAAATTTGGAACTTTTCATATCGGGATTACTATTCATGAGTTACTATTCACGAGTACAATTCACGAAGCATGATGATATTTTTTTGTGAAATTTCTACCTTTTAGTGTCGGAGTTACTATTCACGTATACGGCACTATTCACGAATACAACACTATTCACAGAAAAATTAAATTTTTATTTTTTTCGTCCAAAATATCTATTATGGATACTAGCTTTGATTGTATCCATGTTTTGATCATTCTTGAATTTTACTCCACTATGATTACTTATGAGGTATTTTTGGACATGGAATAGCTGCAATGTGGATCCTTAATATTTATTCTTTTGTTTCACTGGATTCATTTTCTTTAAAATATTTTTCATCATCCTCAGTCCTAAATGATAATATAACTGAATATCTTTGGCCTGTAGTGCAAAGATGAATGATTTCTGATAAATATCTTTGGCCCGTAGTGCAAAGATGAACAGGTGTTTAGATGAACATGACCAACTGATGAATATCTTTGGCTTGTAGTGCAAAGATGAATATTGATTGATGGTACAGGGATAAAATGTTGATGATGGACTTTTAAATTCATAGATAATAGTAGATTTTATTCTCTACGTAACTCTTCTATGAATTATTATTTTCCGCTGCGAATATTGATTTAAAACTTGTTGTCTATTGTATTCTATTAGATTTTCCCTGTTGAAGACTAACGATAATTTGTTCTGTATTATCTTAGTCATAATGTTCTTTACTGGGCTAGTTGAGCTCACCCTTTTCCTTTTTG
Organism: Panax notoginseng; assembly: GCA_016801055.1. NCBI lineage: Eukaryota > Viridiplantae > Streptophyta > Magnoliopsida > Apiales > Araliaceae > Panax > Panax notoginseng. The sequence continues at coordinate 70,728,453 of CM029023.1, forward strand.
TTCCATTTTTCTCAAGAGACGAGAATGTAGCGAGTACTAGTCAGGGTATGGAATGATGGTTCAGAAGTTATTTTAGTAGTCCTCACCATTTTTGTGAAATAATGTATCAATAATTGTAATGAGGACTTATTTGAGTGTGGATATTGTCTAGATGACAATATTTGTATTTAAACTCACAGTTCTTATGTTGTAATAATAAAGATGTAGTTGTTTCTGTACCATGTATTTTGGCTACTCAGAATGGGTGTTGTATACCTATTTTGGGGGCGTCACAGTTGGTATCAGAGCTTAGGGATATGATCTCTGGCGGAGATCGGGGAATGGAACTAGGAGGGGAGAGACGAGTAAATCCTTCGCTAGTGTGTCCTACCTAAACTTATTTATTGGTCAGTTATAATATAGGGATATTATGTTATATGTTAATTTGTTAAATTAACCCTTGTTTTATGGCAGTATTTGAGAATGTCGACAGAGAATGTTAACCGTGGAGTAAATGAAATCGTGGAGACGCCTGTATTCACCAACGAGGAGAACGTGCAACAGGCTGGCAATGTTCCTCCTGTGAACAACACCAATGAGCAGATGATGAATGATGGGATATTTAGAAGCTTTTTGTAATTCATGTAAAACTAGACGAAGGAGACTCGTGTTCAAAATACAGGAGGAAATGATAGCAATTCACGGTTTGTCACAGCCAAGCAGTTCAAAGAATTGGGACCACCAGAATTTAAGGGAAAACCGAATCCGATCATGGCGGAAACGTGGGTCAAGCAAATTACCAAGATATTCGATGTCTTAGGATGCATGGAGGAACAGAAGGTTCCATTCGCCACCTTTATGTTCCGTTGCGATGCAGACTACTGGTGGGAGTCTTTGAAACGTACTCAGCCTGCCGCACTCAGCATGTCTTGGGAAACATTTCAGAAACTTTTCAATGACAAGTACTTTCCTGAAAGTATTCGCCATATGAAGGAGGTAGAGTTTATTAGATTAGAACAAAACAACATGACGGTGTCCCAGTACGAGGCGAAGTTTGCAGAGTTGTCCAGGTTTTCACCTCATTTGGTGGAGAATGAGGAACGTATGACGCAGATGTTTCTGAGAGATTTGAAACCCGGCATACTTCAATATCTCATTTCTCATAAATTTTCTCTCTATTCAGATGTTGTCAACAATGCTCAATTATTAGAGCGAGATAACGAGTACGGTCAACCGAGGGACCACAACCAGGATCATACCGGTGACAGCAGTCATCAGAACAATGATAACCAGCGGAGAAAGAAAAATACAGACAAGAACAGCAACCACTCTGGTGGTAATCGTGACCATGAAAATAGAATAAGCGAGTCGGGAGGAGATTTTAAAAGAGGAGATTCAACAATGATAATACGAAGACGTCAGCACCAGCAGCAACTGGTTCCAAGGGAGGAGAACGACCACCGGTCATATGCTATAAGTGCGGAAAAGAAGGACATATCAGCCCAAACTGCCCACAACAGCTTAAGGTATGTTATAATTGTGGAAAAGAATGGCATATCGCTCGAGATTGCACTGTAGCGAAACCAAGTCCAGTAGGGATGGTGACTCAAAAAGCTGTTCCAGAAAATTCAAAGTCAACGGTTCCTGGAAGAGAGTTTGTCGTAACTGGTCAACATGCAAGGAACCCAAACGAGGTGATCACGGGTAAGCTAATCATAAATTCATGTGAAGTTTATACCTTACTAGATACTGGTGCTACCCATTCATTTATTTCTCCTGCTTGTGCTCAACGTTTAAACTTGACTCCGGAGAAGTTAGACTTTGATTTATCTGTGGAGACTTCGTTAGGAGAAACTTTCATCACATCCACTGTTTATAAATCTTGTTTGATCCAAGTTGGCACCATCACCTTACCTATTGACCTTATCTCTTTAAAGATACTTGCATTTGACGTGATTTTAGGGATTAATTGGTTAACTACTCATCATGCCAAAATTGATTGTTTTCGTAAGGTTGTTAGTTTTCATATTCCTAACCAACCTGTTGTGCGAATTCATGCAACTAAGCCATTAAAATCAATCACTGTTATATCAAGTCATAAAGCTATTCGTTTATTAAAAAATAGATGTCAAGCTTTCTTAGCCCATGTTATGGATTTGAAAAAAGACACATCATATTTGAATAATATTCCTGTTGTTATTGACTTTCCTAACGTATTTCCTGAAGAACTTCCCAATCTACCCCCAGAACGTGAAGTTGAATTCTTTATTGATCTTGAACCTGGTACAAAGCCCATTTCTAAAACCCCATATCGAATGGCTCCTATTGAACTTCAGGAGTTAAAGGTCCAACTACAGGAGTTGTTGGGCATCGATTTCATTCGTCCTAGTACATCTCCTTGGGGTGCTCCTGTTTTATTTGTAAAGAAGAAAGACGGGAGTATGCGACTTTGTATCGATTACCGAGAATTAAACCATGTCACTATCAAGAATAGGTATCCGCTACCTCGTATTGATGACCTGTTTGGCCAGTTACAAGGAGCACAATTCTTTTTAAAGATCGATCTTCGTTCTGGATATCATCAGCTGAAGGTTAAAACTGAGGATATTCCGAAGACTGCCTTCAGAACTCGGTACAGGCATTATGAATTCCTAGTCATGTCTTTTGGATTGACTAATGCTCCTGCGGTTTTCATGGATATGATTAACCGAGTATTCAAGGATTATTTGGATCAGTTCGTTGTTGTCTTTATTGATGGCATCCTCATATATTCCAAAAGCCGTGAAGATCATGAGTACCATTTGAAGCTGGTACTCCAAAGGCTGCGTGAAAACAAGCTATATGCTAAGTTGAAGAAATGCAAGTTCTGGCTTGAGGAAGTAGCATTCCTAGAGCACGTGGTGTCAATACATGGAGTATTTGTTGACCCGGCAAAGATTGAAGCAATACAAAGTTGGGAACAACCAAAGACGATGACTGAAGTACGTAGCTTTCTGGGCTTAGCTGGTTATTATCGGAGATTCGTGGAAGGGTTTTTTTGAATCGCTACCCCGTTAACTCAGCTGACTCGGAAAGATATCAAATTCATATGGAGCAAGGAATGCGAGAAGAGTTTTCAAGAGCTTAAGAGGAGACTCATTTCGACACCTATTTTGACCATACCATCTCGTTCGGATGGATTTGTTATCTACAGCGATGCTTCAGGCAAAGGGCTAGGATGTGTTCTCAAGTAACGTGGGAAAGTTATAGCCTATGCCTCGCGACAACTTAAAGAATATGAGATGAATTATCCTACTCATGATCTAGAGTTGGCAGCAGTCGTTTTCGCGCTAAAGATCTGGAGGCACTATCTATATGGGGAGAGAGTGGAGATATATTCAGACCATAAAAGCCTCAAATATTTCTTCACTTAAAAAGAACTCAACATGCAGCAACGACGTTGGCTCGAGCTGTTGAAAGACTACGACCATACCATTCAATACCATTCTGGAAAAGCAAACGTGGTAGCTGATGCGTTGAGTAGACGATCATATGCAGGAATGAGTGCGATGATGTCAAGTATACGCGTAGAACCAACTTTAATCGATAAAGTTAAAGTTGCTCAAGCCACAGACCCGGAGCTGATGCGTATGAAGAAGAAAGTGCAAGAAGGTGCTATTCCAGAAGCAAGAATCGATGAAGAAGGAATACTTCGAGTCCACTCCAGACTTTATGTTCCTAACGATTCTGATTTGAAGTATAATATTATGATGGAGGCACACAATACACCATTTGCAATCCATCTCAGAAGTACCAAAATGTATAGTGATCTTCGACATACATTTTGGTGGAACAATATGAAAAGAGAGATTGCAAAGTTTATCTCGAGGTGTTTAACTTGTCAACGTGTAAAGACGGAGCATCAAGTGCCTAAGGGCCCTTTGCAACCACTTGAGATTCCGAAATAGAAGTAGGAACACATTACCATGGATTTTGTTACGGGTCTTCCCACGGTTTCTCAAGGCATAAATGCTATTTGGGTTATTGTTGATAGATTAACCAAGTCTGCTCATTTCTTGCCGATACAGGAGACTTATTCCCTTGAACGTCTTGCTCGTATGTACGTAGATGAGATTGTGAGATTGCATGGCATGCCAATATCCATAGTTTCGGATCGTGACCCAAGATTCACTTCAAGATTTTGGGTTAGCTTGCAAAAAGCTATGGGCACGAATTTACAGTTTAGTTAGACATACCATCCTCAAACGGACGGGTAATCAGAGAGGACTATTCAAGCTCTTGAAGATCTATTAAGACTTTGTGTCCTAGATTTCAAAGGATGTTGGGATAAGTACCTACCATTGGTGGAATTCTCCTACAACAACAGTTATCAGGCAAGTATAGGTGTGGCTCCATTTGAAACATTATATGGACGAAAGTGTTGCTCTCCAATATGCTAGGATGAGGTGGGAGAAGCAACGTTGTTGGGACCAGAGTTGGTATAAATGACTACAGAAAAGATCCAAACAATTCGACAACGTATACAAATGGCACAGGATCGACAAAAGAGTTATGCGGATCTTCATCGAAAGGACGTGGAATTTGACATTGGGGATCATGTATTGTTGCGTGTGGCTCCATGAAAAGGAGTTACAAAATTTGGGAAGAGAGAAAAGCTCAATTCACGATTTATTGGTCCATTTCAGATTCTTGACCGAGTAGAAAATGTGGCCTATAGACTCGCGTTACCTCCAAGTATGTCTCGTGTTCATAATATTTTTCATATATATGTGCTACGTAAATATGTGAAAGACCCAAACCACGTTATTGAGTTAGAACCAGACGAGATAGCCGAAGACTTAACGTACGAAGAGGTACATGTCAAGATCTTGGATAGGAAGGAGCATGTCCTACGCACAAAGGTCATACCACAAGTTAAAGTTTTGTGGAGGAACCATGCTATTGAGGAAATGACCTGGGAGTTAGAAACGGAAATGAAAGCGAGGTATCCTCATCTTTTCGAAACACCAGGTACGTACGTCAATTTCGAGGACAAAATTTTATAAGGAGGGGAGGTTGTAAGACCCCAAATTATTAATAAATAAAATTTAATTTCCTCTATTTATTATTTTGAAATAGTAAGGGTTGAATTGATTAATGAGGTTAGTTATGGGTAAAATGCGTAAATATTTCAAATAAGCAAGTGGTTATAAAATATTCATTGTTGTCGAAAAATATTCGTTTGGTCGTGGAATATTCTTCCAGTCGGGGAATATTCATACGACGGCGCAGTATTTTGTGGGCCCCATAACGAAAAGCGATTTGATGAAGAAAACGACAAGTATAAGTTGTTTATAACTAACGGCGTAGTTGTTACCGTTAATACTGTTGGAATACCCGGTAGTTAAAACACAGTAATACGCGTTGTTGCACAGTAGCACACGGTATTGCACCAATTATTGATTCTTACATAAGAAGGCACTACTCAATAATTGTTACAGTAATTACTGTTCAGTATTTTATTTTATTGATTAAATAATTGCTACGTTAATATTTTATATTACTGTCGTTTCAATAATTGTCACTACACAGTATTTTCCATTATCGGAGCAATAATTCATATTATCTGAATAATATTATTAGATAATATTATTGGCAATGTCTAGAAAGTTATGTCTAAGGAGAGGTTTGGTCACCTAATTGCGCGCCAGTAAGGAGAAATCCTTATTAGAAAACCCCTTCTTTCCTGGGAACTGCCTGGTTGTCAGTATTGTGATTCTGTAATATTATTTATGAATAATTAATTATTGATTTATATGATGAGGAAAATATTTTTTTTTAATATGGATATAGATGGAGAAAAATTTTAAAGTGATAATTGTTGAAAATTGATATTTTATCTTTTCTGATAAAATAATATTTTATTATATTATTATAATATAATAATGATGATATTTTTATAATGAATGTAGGATATAAGAGTATATGAGGAGGAAGAGTATTTTTGTTGTAAAAGATGTTTAAAACATGTTAAACATGTCTGTGGGCCCATTTCTTGGCTAAAATTTGATTATAGCCTGTAAAATCGCCCGTTTGTGGATTTCGATCAATTTCTGTTTGGAATTTGAAAAAACTTTCTTCTGCAAAGTTGTAGATAATGGAATTTCCTATAAAAAAGACATAAGGTTTGAATTTTTCTGACAAAAGGGCTATTTATTATGAATTATTGAAGTTCTGAAGTTTCGAAATAATTAATTTTTGAAAGTTTTAATTATTTTTAATATAAAAAACGTTTTTGTCATTAATTGTGGGTCTTGCATGTGATGTAGTTGCTGAATTCAGATCTAGGAAAGTGGGCGTAAGAATTTTATATATATATATATTAATATTTTATTAAATTTTCTACTTTGGTGTTCTAAGAATTTTTTTATAAATAGGGTCCTTAGGTTAGAATTGAAAAATACACCAGAAACTAAAGATTTCTCTCTCTTTCTCTCTCTATATATCGAGCGTATTATTGTTAGTATTTTAGTACTTTGAGTATTGCTATACGGTGCAAGTTCTTTCAGCACTATATCCAGTATTCCGGTCAGAAGTACTATCCTTTTGAGGTAAGGGATGTTATTTTATTCGAAAATGATATTATTACTTCAATATCATTGTGCCGAAATATTGGTTAGAAATTTTTATCAAATTTGAAACTTTTCATATCGGGGTTACTATTCATGAGTTACTATTCACGAGTTACTATTCATGAGTACTATTCACGAAGCATGATGATGTTTTTTGTGAAATTTTTATCTTTTAGTGTCGGAATTACTATTCACGTATACGGCACTATTCACGAATACGGCACTATTCACAGAAAAATTAAATTTTTGTTTTTTCGTCCAAAATATCTATTATGGATACTAGCTTTGATTGTATCTATGTTTTGATCATTCTTGAATTTTACTCCACTATGATTACTTATGAGGTATTTTTGGACATGGAATAGCTGAAATACGAATCCTTAATATTTATTCTTTTGTTTCACTGGATTCGTTTTCTTTAAAATATTTTTTGTCATCCTCAGTCTTAAATGATGATATAACTAAATATCTTTGGCCTGTAGTGCAAAAATGAATGATTTCTGATGAATATCTTTGGCCCGTAGTGCAAAGATGAATAGGTGTTTAGATGAACATGACCAACTGATGAATATCTTTGGCTTGTAGTGCAAAGATGAATATTGATTGATGTTACAGGGATAAAATGTTGATGATGGACTTTTAAATTCATAGATAATAGTAGATTTCATTCTCTACGTAACTCTTCTATGAATTATTATTTTCCGCTGCGAATATTGATTTAAAACTTGTTGTCTATTGTATTCTATTAGATTTTTTCCTGTTGAAGACTAACGATAATTTGTTCTGTATTATCTTAGTCATAATGTTCTTTACTGGGCTAGTTGAGCTCACCCTTTTTCTTTTTGTTCCATTTTTCTTAGGAAGCGAGAATGTAGCGAGTACTAGTCGGGGTATGGAATGATGGTTCTAGAAGTTAATTTAGTAGTCCTCACCATTTTTGTGAAATAATATATCAATAATTGTAATGAGGACTTATTTGAGTGTGGATATTGTCTAAATGATAATATTTATATTTAAACTCACAGTTCTTATGTTGTAATAATAAAGATGTAGTTATTTCTGTACCGTGTATTTTGGCGACTCAGAATGGGTGTTGTATACCTATTTTGGGGGCGTCACAAAATCAATCTGGACCGTTCATGAATTAGTTACTATGCAGTCCATTCTTCTATAAATAGAAGCTCATTCCTTCATTATTTCTTACGAATTCCCTAAAACTCTAGAGAGAGAAATTATAGAGAGAGTTCTTCTTCTATAATCCTGAGCGTATTTCTTTAGAGTTTAAGAAAGTTTTGAGTGTAGTGTAAGTTTTCTTCGAGTATATCCTCGCCCTACCAATCGGAATACTCTTCTTTTACGGTAAGGGATATTATTTGTTGTACTCATAAGGGGTATTCTTTCTTTCTTATTTATGAAGAGAACTTCTGTTATTCCATTCTTTATTATTCTGTTGGAATAACCTGTATACGCGGACAACCCTATACTTGATGAAATTCTTCTGTTATTTCATTTTTGTTATTATTCTGTTGGAACATCATGTTTATGCGTTTACGCATGACCTGGTTTCGTTATTATTCTGTTGGAACATCATGTCTGTGCGTTTACGCATGACCTGGTTCCGTTATTTATTATTCTGTCGGAATAGCATGTCTGTGCTTTTACGCATGACCTGGTTCCATTATTTAATATTCTGTTGGAATAACCTGTCTGTGCGGTCTATCGCATGCCTGGTGATTTCTTTTGTTATTCCATTCTTTATTGTACTCAGTTGGTTAAAGTTTGGATTTCTATACTCCATGAAATTAGTGGAATATCCTTGATATTTGCTCTTCATCTAGTATCTTTTCATTGAAATATTCTTCTGAGCATTCTTGAATTTTACTCCACAAAGAAGTATCATGTTGACAATTTGGACGTTATTGGTTCCTGGATAAATTAATTCTTGAACTTGTTTTATTGAATTCTTATATCATTGTCATCATCCTCATGTTTATATTATGTTGAAAGTCATCTGTGGCCTGTAGTGCATAGATGGACTAGGTATGATTATGACCAGAGATTATTCGGTGTAATCATGACCGTAATGATACAAATGATGTGGAAAAAGTCATCATTGGCCGTAGTGCATTGATGGACAGTTGTTGGCATGATAATGACCATTGATGAATACATGAATATCCTTGGCCGTAGTGCAGGGATAAGAAAGAAATAATACTCCCTACCTTAGAAAAATTGGATACTGGAATAGTGAGGTAGCAGACTTCTCTTCTTCTTTCTCTCTATACTTTCTCTCTTTAATAAGTGCTCTATAGCTTTAGTGAATTGGTGAGAAATGAAGGAAGGATGAGCTTCTATTTATAGGAAAATATAGTTTCGATAATTGCACGTTTTGGGGCTCGAAAAATTATAATATAATACCTTCATCTTTTTCTTCATTTTTAATTTAGTTCTGCAAGTATTATCATAATTGCACCACCTCCCCTAATAGTAAATAATGTGAATTAATAGTATAATCATGTAACTCAATATTATAATCATGTGAAAAAACTAATTATAGTATAGTTCCTCCGTCTATACCTCTATTTTGAACTTAGTCATGCAAGTATTATCAGTCTTGCATCAACTCCCCTAATAGTACAAGAATGTGAATTAATAGTACACACATGTGAATAAATAGTTATAATCAAATGAATTAATACCAATTAATTGCTCATTTATCCGGTTAATTACCCGATTGGTCAATATAACATCCAGACGTCAATTATTATTGAAATAAATGTCGAATTCCACTAACACCAACAATTCCAACACAATGAAACTATCAATCTCATCTTTAATCAACACGAACTTATTCATCATTAATATTATAATTCACAATATTTAACAACCAGGTCGTTCCCAGGAAAGAGGGGGCTTTCCGATAAGGATTTCTCTTTATTGGCGCGCAATTAAGTGACCAAACCTCTCCTTGACAGAACTTCTAGACATTGTCAATATTGTAAATAATAATACTAATAACTTCATCGTCTCAATTATTGATTTAATAATATAAAATATTATGCAGATGATGCTGTGACAATAATTAAATCAATAATATGAGAGATATGATGCAGCAATTACTGTAGCAATAATTGAGTATAACTAAGTGACTTCTCACGTAAACATCAATAATCAATACCGTGTGCTACTATGCAGCCACGCGTATTACTGTACTTTTAACACCGGGTGTTTCAACAGTTAACGGTAAAACTTCCATCGTTATTTTCATAAAGTATTTTTGTCATTTTCTCAATCCGACAATAATTCCGTTGTGGGGTCCACCAATGATTGTGCCATTGTACGAATATTCCCTATTAAAACGAATATTCCCTGACCAAACGAATATTATATAACAACTTGTGTTCTGTGCAAAATTTATAAATATTACCGACAACTATAACATTATATCAAATTCATTCCATAATATTCAAAAATGATATTTATAGAAAAATCATCTTTATTAAAAAGTTGGGGTCTTACAACCTTCCCTTCCTATAAAATTTTGCCCTCGAAATTAGGGTACGTACCTGGTATGTCGAAGAGGTAAGGATACCTTGATTTCATTTCAGATTCTAACTCTCAGGTCATTTCCTCAACATCGTGGTTTCTCCACAAAACTTTGACTTGAGGTATAACTTTAGAGCGTAAAATATGATCCTTCTTATCCAAGATTTTAACAGGTAACTCTTCATACGTTAAATCTTCCTCTATCTTATCTGGTTCTAATTCAATAATATGGTTCGGGTCTTTCACATATTTACGTAACATAGATATGTAAAAAACGTTATGAACATGAGACATACTTGGCGGTAAAGCGAGTCTATAGGCCACAGTTCCTACTCGATCGAGGATTAAAAATGGGCCAATGAATCGAGGGTTGAGCTTTCCTCTCTTTCTAAATCTCGTAACTCCCTTCCATGAAGCAACACGTAATAACACATGATCTCCAATATCGAATTCCACGTCCTTTCGATGAAGATCAGCATAAATCTTTTGTCGATCTTGTGAGGTTTTTATACGTTGTCGGATTGTTTGAATCTTTTCCGTAGTCATACGTACCAACTCCACTCCCAACAATGTTGCTTCCCCCACCTCATCCCAGCATACTGGAGATCGACACTTTCTTCCATACAACGGTTCGAATGGAGCTATAACAATACTTGCTTAATAACTGTTGTTGTAGGAAAACTCCACCAATGGTAATAACGTGTCCCAACTTCCCTTGAAATCAAGGACACAGAGTCTTAATAGATCTTCAAGAGTTTGAATAGTCCTCTCCGACTGCCCGTCCGTCTGAGGATGATATGCCGAGCTAAATCGTAAATCTGTGCCCATAGCTTTTTGCTAACTAACCCAAAATCTTGAAGTGAATCTTGGGTCTCGATCAGAAACTATGGATACTGGCATACCATGCAGTCTTACAATCTCGTTTATGTATATATGAGCAAGACGTTCAAGTGTATATATTTCTCGTATAGGTAGGAAATGAGCAGACTTGGTCAATCTATCAACAATGACCCAAATTGCATCTATCCCTTGAGAAACCTTAGGAAGACCAGTAACGAAATCCATGGTAATGTGCTCCCACTTCCATTCTGGAATTTCAAGTGGTTGCAATGGACCTTTTGGTACTTGATGCTCCGCCTTGACTCGTTGATAACTTAAACACCTTGAGATAAACTCCGCTATCTCTCTCTTCATATTGCTCCACCAAAATGTATGTTGAAGATCACGATACATTTTGGTACCCCCAGGATGGATTGCAAACGGTGTGTTGTGCGCCTCCATCATGATTTTATACTTTAAATCATGGTCGTTAGGAACACAAAGTCTGGAGTTGACTCGAAGTATTCCTTCTTCATCAATTTTTGCTTCCAACATAGCACCTTCTTGCACTTTTTTCCTCATACGCTTGAGCAACTTTAACTTTATCAAGTTAAGTCAGTTCTACTCGTATATTCGCCATCATCACATGGGTCTCTGGAGTCTTTATCTCTATCTCCATCCTTAGCAAGTCACACAAAATGGGCCTTTGCGTTGACAATATCGCACTCGTACCCGTGTATGATCTTCTACTCAATGCGTCAGCTACCACGTTTGCTTTTCCAGGATGGTATTGGATGGTATGATCATAATCTTTCAACAGTTCAAGTCAACGTCATTGTCGCATGTTGAGTTCCTTTTGAGTGAAGAAATATTTGAGGCTTTTATGATTCGTAAAGATCTCCACTTTCTCCCCATACAAGTAATGCCTCCAAATTTTAAGCGCGAAGACAACAGCTGCCAACTCTAGATCATCAGTAGGATAATTCCTCTCATATTCTTTGAGTAGTTTAGAGGCATAGGCTATGACTTTCCCATGTTGCATGAGAACACATCCTAACCCTTTACCTGAAGCATCACTGTAGATGACAAATCCCTCCGAGCTAGATGACATTGTCAGAACAGGTGCTGAAATGAGTCTCCTCTTAAGTTCTTGAAAACTCTTCTCACATTCTTCGCTCCAACCGAACTTTGTATCTTTCCCAGTCAGCTGAGTTAATGAAGCAGCGATTCGAGAAAACCCTTCTACGAATCTCCGATAATAACCAGCTAAGCCGAGAAAGCTACGTACTTCGGTCACTGATTTAGGTTGCTCCCAGCTTTGAATAGCTTCAATCTTTGCCGGGTCAACAGATATTCCATGACTTGATACTACGTGCCCAAGGAATGCTACTTCCTCAACCAGAACTCGCATTTCTTCAACTTGGCATAAAGCCTGTTTTCACGAAGCTTTTGGAGTATCAGCCTCAAGTGTTGCTCATGATCTTCATGGCTTTTGGAATATATGAGAATGTCATCAATAAAGATGACCACAAAGTGATCCAAATATTCCTTGAATACTCGGTTCATCATATCCATGAAGGCAGCAGGAGCATTTGTCAATCCAAAAGACATGACTAAGAATTCATAATACTCGTACCGAGTTCTGAAGGCAGTCTTTGGAATATCCTCAGTTCTAACCTTCAGCTGATGATATCCAGAACGAAGATCGATCTTTGAAAAGAACTGTGCTCTTTGCAACTGGTCAAACAGGTCATTAATACATGGTAATGGGTACCTATTTTTGATGGTGACATGATTCAACTTCCGATAATCAATACAAAGTCGCATACTCCCATCTTTCTTCTTCCCGAATAGAACAGAAGCACCCCAAGGAGAAGTACTAGGACGAATAAAGCCAATGTCTAATAATTTCTGCAGTTGAGTCTTTAATTCCTGAAGTTCAATAGGAGTCAATCGATATGGAAATTTGGAAATGGGTTTTGTACCGGGTTCAAGGTCGATACAAAATTCAATTTCACGCTCTGGGGGTAGGCCAGGAAGTTCTTTAAGAAATACGTCAGGAAATTTATTAACAATAGAAATATCATTCAAAACTGACGTATTTTTGTTTACATCCGTGACATGAGCTAAGAAAGCTTGACTTCCATTTTTTAATAAACGAATAGCTTTATTGCTTGAGATGACAGTGATTGATTTTAATGGTTTGGTCGTTTGAATTTGCATAATAGGTTGATTAGGAATATGAAAGCTAACAACCTTACGAAAATAATCAATTTTAGCATTATGAAGAGTTAACCAATCAATCCCTAGAATCACATCAAATGCAAGTATTTTCAATGAAATAAGATCGACAGGTAATGTGAGGGTACCGATTTGAACCAAACAAGACTTATAAACAGTGGATGTAATGAAGGTTTCTCCCAATGGAGTTTCAACAGATAAGTCAAAGTCTAATTTCTCCGGAGTTAAATCTAATCGTTGAGCGCAAGTAGGAGAAATACAAGAATGGGTAGAACCGGTATCAAATAAGGTATAGACTTCGCTAAAGTTTATAATAAGCTTACACGTGATGACCTCGTTCGGGTTCCTTGCTTTCTGGGAGGCCACAACAAACGCTCTCCCTTGCACTACCGGCTTTGACTTTTCTGGGACGGCCTTTGGTGCCTCCATCCTGGCTGAACTTGTCTTTGGTGAATGACAAAATCGAGCTAGGTGACCTTCTTTTCCACAATTATAACATGCTTTGGATGGCATCGCGCAGTTTAGACTGATATGTTTCTCCCCTTCGCATTTGAAGCATATGATAGGTGGTCGTTCTCCTTCCTTAACCACGGGTGTTGATACTGACACCTTTCCATCATTGTTGAATCTCCTCTTCTTGAAATGTCCATTCTTATTGTCATGGCCATGATTACCACCGAAGTGAGTACTATTTCTGGCATGTTGATTCCCTCTACGCTTGTTGTCACCGCTTCGATGACCGCTACCACTGGTATTATCGACTTGTCGGCTGTTCTCTCTCGGTTGGGTTGACTCGTTATCACGCTCCAATAACTGAGCCCTATTAACAATATCTGAATACAAACACAATTTATGAGAAATAAGATATTGACGTATCTCCGGTTTCAAACCTCTTAAAAGCATCCGCGTCATTCTCTCCTCATTATCACCAAGTGGGACGCAAACCGGGACAACTCGGCAAACTTAGCTTTGTACTGTGACACGGTCATATTGTTCTGCTCCAACTTAATGAACTCTACCTCCTTCATGTGATGAATACTTTCGGGAAAGTACTTGTCATTGAACAGTTCTTTGAACTTCTCCCAAGACATCTTCAGTGCGACAGGTTGAGTACGCTTTACCAATTCCCACCAGTAATCTGCCTCTCCTCGCAACATAAAGGTGGCAAAGGGAACCTTTTGCTCCTCGGTGCAACCCAAGACATCAAATATCTTGGTGATTTGCTTTATCCACGCTTCCGCCTTAAGTGGGTTTGGCTCTCCAATAAACTCTGGTGGTCCCAGCTCCTTGAACTGTTTAGAGGTGACCGTCCGAGAGTTTCCAGTGTTTCCACCTATATTTTGGACAGGAGCCGCTCTTGCCTGATGTTGCATGAATTGCATAAAGCCTATGAACATTTCATCGTTCATCATCTGGTCCGTGTTGTTGTTTACCTGAGGATTGTCGCCTTCCTGATGCACATTATCTTGATTATTGATCTGTGGAGACTCAACGGTCTCCTGTGCTCCATTGATGTTCTCAACATTCTCAGATGTCATTTTCAAATACTGCCACAAAACAAGGGTTAATTAACATATCACATATTATCCCTATACTCTGACCGACCAATTTAAATACCAAATAAACTTAGGTAGGTCATACTAGCGAAGGAATTTCCCGTCTCTCCCCTCCTAGTTCTAGTCTCACATCTTAGCCAGGGATCATATCCTTTGATACCAACTGTGACGCCCCCAAAATAGGTATACATCACCCATCTTGGGTCACAAAATATATGGTACAAAAATTCAAATATAAATTTAATTATACAACTGACGTGTACAATACGCCAAAACATAGCTGAGAGTTTCAACACGGATAATGTCTCATAGAGAGTATAAAAACTCAAATAAAGTCCTCATTACATTTATTGACACACTATTTCACAGAATAGTGAGGACTACTAATGCTATCCTCTGGACCGTCACTCCGTTCCCCGACTAGTCCCTGCTACGTTCTCATTTCCTGAAGAGAACAATGAAATCAAAAGGGGTGAGCTCAACTAGCCCAGTAAAAAATATTACGACTAAGATAATGCAGAATAAATTATCGTTAGCCTTCAACATTGTTAAACTGATAAAATATAACAAACATCAAGTTTAACTGCAGCGGAACAAGCAATCCATTAAAAGAGCCAAGTAGAGAATAAAATCTACTATCTTTTATGATTTAAAAGGTTTTTCATCACTTTTATCGCTGGGACTCAGCTTAATAATTAATCCACATCATCGAATCACCCCTGAACTACGGCCAAAGATATTCTTTAGTATCACGACCACAATTATCCATGCACTACGGGCCAAGAATATTTGTATATTCATAAATGGTCATGATCATGCCAACAGCTGTCCATCAAAGCACTACGGCCAATGAGGACTTTTATCACATCATTTGTAACATTACGGTCATGATTATAACGAATAATCCCTGGTCGTAATCATACTAAGTCCATATATGCACTACAGGCCACAGATCACTTTCAACATAGTATAAACATGAGGATGATGACAATGATATAAGAATTCAATAAAAAAAGTTCAAGAATTAATTTATCCAGGAACTAATAACGTCCAAATTGTCAACATGATATTGCTTTGTGGAGTAAAATTTAAGAATGCTCAGAAGAATATTTCCATGAAAAGATACTGGAGGAAGTACAAATATCAAGGATATTCCAATAATTTCATGGAGTATAGAAATTAAAACTTTAACCAACTGAGTATAATAAAGAATGGAATAACAAAAGAAATCACCAGGCATGCGATAGACCGCACAGACAGGTTATTCTAACAGAATAATAATTAACGGAACCAGGTCATGCGTAAAGCACAGACATGATGTTCCAACAGAATAATAAATAATGGAACCAGGTCATGCGTAAAGCACAGACAGGATGTTCCAACAGAATGATAAATAACGGAACCAGGTCATGCGTAAAGCACAGACAGGATGTTCTAACAGAATGATAAATAATGGAACCAGGTCCGGCGTAAACACACAGACAGGATGTTCCAACAGAATGATAAATAATGGAACCAGGTCCGGCGTAAACGCACAGACCGGATGTTCCAACAGAATGATAAATAATGGAACCAGGTCCGACGTAAACGCACAGACAGGATGTTCCAGCAAAATAATAAAGAATGGATTAACAGAAGAATTTTATCAAGTATAGGGTAGCCCGCGTATATAGGTTATTCCAACAGAATTATAAAGAATGGGGTAACAAAATTTCTTTTCATGGATAAGAAAGAAATAATACTCCCTACCTTAGAAAAATTGGATACTGGAATAGTGAGGTAGCAGACTTCTCTTCTTCTTTCTCTCTATACTTTCTCTCTATAATAAGTGCTCTATAACTTTAGTGAATTGGTGAGAAATGAAGGAAGGATGAGCTTCTATTTATAGAAAAATATAGTTTCGATAATTGCACGTTTTGGGGCTCGAAAAATTACAGTATAATACCTTCCTCTTTTTTTTTATTTTTAATTTAGTCCTGCAAGTATTATCATACTTGCACCACCTCCCCTAATAGTAAATAATGTGAATTAATAGTATAATCATGTAACTCAATATTATAATCATGTGAAAAAACTAATTATAGTATAGTTCCTCCGTCTATACCTCTATTTTGAACTTAGTCATGCAAGTATTATCAGTCTTGCATCAACTCCCCTAATAGTACAAGAATGTGAATTAATAGTACACACATGTGAATAAATAGTTATAATCAAATGAATTAATACCAATTAATTGCTCATTTATCCGGTTAATTACCCGATTGGTCAATATAACATCCAGACGTCAATTATTATTGAAATAAATGTCGAATTCCACTAACACCAACAATTCCAACACAATGAAACTATCAATCTCATCTTTAATCAACACGAACTTATTCATCATTAATATTATAATTCACAATATTTAACAACCAGGTCGTTCCCAGGAAAGAGGGGGCTTTCCGATAAGGATTTCTCTTTATTGGCGCGCAATTAAGTGACCAAACCTCTCCTTGACAGAACTTCTAGACATTGTCAATATTGTAAATAATAATACTAATAACTTCATCGTCTCAATTATTGATTTAATAATATAAAATATTATGCAGATGATGCTGTGACAATAATTAAATCAATAATATGAGAGATATGATGCAGCAATTACTGTAGCAATAATTGAGTATAACTAAGTGACTTCTCACGTAAGCATTAATAATTAATACCGTGTGCTACTATGCAACCACGCGTATTACTGTACTTTTAACACCGGGTGTTTCAACAGTTAACGGTAAAACTTTCGTCGTTATTTTCATAAAGTATTTTTGTCGTTTTCTCAATCTGATAATAATTCCGTTGTAGGGTCCACCAATAATTGCGCCGTTATACGAATATTCCCTATTAAAACGAATATTCTCTGACCAAACGAATATTATATAACAACTTGCGTTCTTTGCAAAATTTATAAATATTACCCACAACTATAACATTATATCAAATTTATTCCATAATATTCGAAAGTGATATTTATAGAAAAATCATCTTTATTAAAAATTTGGGGTCTTACAGGACCCCATTGAGTTTGTATATTGTCTAGATGACAATATTTGTATTAAAACTCACAGCATATGTTTAGTCGTATTTTACACGACTGTTGTATAATTAAGTTGTATTTGAATTTTGTACCATGTATTTGGCGACTCAGAATAGGTGATGTATACTTATTTTGGGGGTGTCACAGTTGGTATCAAAACTTAAGGATATGATCCCTGGCTAAGATGTGAGAATTGAACTAGGAGGGGAGAGACGGGGAATTCTTTCGCTAGTATGACCTACCTAAGTTTATTTGGTATTTAATTGGTCGGTCAGAATATAGGGATAATATGTTACATGTCAATTAATCTTTATTTTGTGGCAGTATCTGAAAATGACATCCGAGAATGTTGAGAATAGCAATAGAGCACAGGCGACCGTTGATTCACCACATATCAATAATCAGGATAATATACATCAAGAAGGCGACAATCCTCATGCAAACAACAACACTGACCAAATGATGAATGATGGAATGTTCAGAAGCTTTATGCAATTCATGCAACAGCAGGCGAGAGCGGCTCCTGTCCAAAATGTAGGTGGAAACACTAGAAACTCTCGGACGGTCAACGCTAAACAGTTCAAGGAGTTGGGACCACCGGAGTTTATTGGAGAGCCAAAACCACTTAAAGCGGAAACGTGGATAAAGCAGATCACCAAGATATTTGATGTCTTGGGATGCGCTGATGAGTAAAAGGTTCCCTTTGCCACCTTTATGTTGCGAGGAGAGGCAGATTACTGGTGGGAATCGGTAAAGCGTACTTAGCCTGCCGCACTGAAGAAGTCTTAGGAGAAGTTCCAAGAACTGTTCAATGACAAGTACTTTCCCGAAAGTATTCGTCACATGAAGGAGATAGAGTTCATCAAGTTGGAGCAGAATAATATGACAGTGTCACAGTACGAAGCTAAGTTTGCCGAGTTGTCCCGGTTTGCATCCCACTTGGTGGATAATGATGAGAGAATGACGCGGATGTTTTTAAGAGATTTGAAGCCAGAGATACGTCAACATCTTATTTCTCATAAACTGTGTTTGTATTCAGAGTTGTAAATAGGGCTCAGTTAGTGGAGCGTGATAACGAGTCAACGCAACCAAAAGAGGGCAGCCGGTAAAATGATAATACCAGTGAGAGCAGTCATCGAAGCGGTGACAACAAGCTTGGAGGGATTCAACATGCCAGAAATGGTAACCACTTCAGTGGTAATCAGAGCCAAAATAATAAGAATGGACATTTCAAGAAGAGGAGATTCAATAATGATGGAAAGACGTCACCCGTTGTTAAGGAAGGAGAACGACCACCTATCATATGCTTCAAATGCGGAGGGGAGGGACACATCAGTCCAAACTGCGCGATGTTGTCCAAAGCATGTTATAATTGTGGAAGAGAAGGTCACTTAGCTCGATTTTGTCTTTCACCGAAGACAAGTTTAGTTAGGATAGAGGCACCAAAGGCCGTCCCAGAAAAGTCAAAGTCCGTAGTACAAGGGAGAGCGTTTGTTGTGGCCTCCCAGAAAGCAAGGAACCCGAATGAGGTCATCACGGGTAAGTTTATCATAAACGCTAGCGAAGTCTATACTTTATTTGATACCGGTTATACCGATTCTTATATTTCTCCTACTTGCGCTCAACGATTAAATTTGACTCCGGAGAAATTAGACTTTGACTTATCAGTGGAAACTCCGTTGGGAGAAACCTTCATTACATCCACTGTTTATAAGTCTTGTTTGGTTCAAATCGATACCCTCACATTACCTGTCGAGATCTTATTTCATTGAAATTACTTGCATTTGATGTGATTCTAGGAATTGATTAGTTAACTACTCATCATGCTAAAATTGATTATTTTCGTAAGGTTGTTAGCTTTCATATTCCTAATCAACCTATTATGCGAATTCAAGTGACCAAACTATTAAAATCAATCACAGTCATCTCAAGCCATAAAGCTATACGTTTATTGAAAAATGGATGTCAAGCTTTCTTGGCTCATGTCACGGATCTAAAAAAAATACGTCAATTTTGAATGATATTTTTATTGTTAATAAATTCCCTGATGTATTCCCTGAAGAACTTCCTGGCCTACCCCCAGAGCGTGAAATTAAATTTTGTATCGACATTGAACCTGGTACAAAACCCATTTCCAAAGCACCATATCGAATGGCTCATATTAAACTTCAGGAGTTAAAGACTCAATTACAGGAATTGTTAGACATTGGTTTCATTCGTCCTAGTACATCTCCTTAGGGTGCTCATGTTCTATTCGTGAAGAAGATGGGAGTATGCGACTTTGTATTGATTATCGGGAGTTGAATCATGTCACCATCAAAAATAGGTACCCATTACCACGTATTGATGACCTGCTTGACCAGTTGCAAGGAGCACAATTCTTTTCAAAGATCGATCTTCGTTCTGGATATCATCAGCTGAAGGTTAGAACTGAGGATATTCCAAAGACTACCTTCAGAGCTCGGTACGGGCATTATGAATTCTTAGTCATGTCTTTTGGATTGACTTATGCTCCTGCTGCCTTCATGGATATGATGAACCGAGTATTCAAAGAATATTTAGATCACTTTGTGGTCGTCTTTATTTATGACATCCTTATTAATTCCAAAAGCCGTGAAGATCATGAGCAACACTTGAGGCTGGTACTCCAAAAGCTTCGTGAATACAAGCTTTATGCCAAGTTGAAGAAATGCGAGTTCTGGCTTGAGGAAGTAGCATTCCTTGGGCACGTAGTATCAAGTCATAGAATATCTGTTGACCCAGAAAAAATTGAAGCAATTCAAAGCTGGGAGCAACCTAAATCAGTGACCGAAGTACGTAGCTGTAAGACCCCAACTTTTTAATAAAGATAATTTTTCTATAAAAATTATTTTTGAATATTATGGAATGAATTTGATATAATGTTATAGTTAAGGGTAATATTTATAAATTTTGCAAAAAAAAGCAAGTTGTTATATAATATTCGTTTGGTCGGGGAATATTCGTTTTAAGAGGGAATATTCGTACAACGGCACAATCATTGGTGGACCCCACAACAGAATTATTGTCGGATTGAGAAAATGACAAAAATACTTTATGAAATTAACGGCGGAAGTTTTACCGTTAACTGTTGAAACACCCGGTGTTAAATGTACAGTAATATGTGTGGTTGCATAGTAGCACACGGTATTGATGCTTACGTGAGAAGTCACTTTGTTATACTCAATTATTGCTACAATAATTGCTGCATTATATCTCTCATATTATTGATTTAATTATTGTCACAGTATCATCTGCATAATATTTTATATTATTAAATCAATAATTGAGATGACGAAGTTATTAATATTATTATTTACAATATTGACAATGTCTAGAAGTTCTGTCAAGGAGAGGTTTGGTCACCTAATTGCGCGCCAATAAGGAGAAATCCTTATCAGAAAGCCCCCTCTTTCCTGGGAACGACATGGTTGTTAATTATTGTGAATTATAATATTAATGATGAATAAGTTCGTGTTGATTAAAGATGAGATTGATAGTTTCATTGTGTTGGAATTGTTGGTGTTAGTGGAATTCGACATTTATTTCGATAATAATTAACGTCTGGAGGTTATATTGACCAATCGGGTAATTAACCGGATAAATGAGCAATTAATTGGTATTAATTCACATGATTATAACTATTTATTCACATGTGTGTACTATTAATTCACATTCTTGTACTATTAGGGGAGTTGGTGCAAGACTGATAATACTTGCATGACTAAGTTAAAAATAGAGGTATAGATGGAGGTACTATATTATAATTAGTTTTTTCACATGATTATACTATTGAGTCACATGATTATACTATTAATTCACATTATTTACTATTAGGGGAGGTGGTGCAAGTTTGATAATACTTGCAGGACTAAATTAAAAAAGAAGAAAAAGAGGAAGGTATTATACTATAATTTTGTGAGCCCCAAAACGTGCAATTATCGAAACTATATTTTCCTATAAATAGAAGTTCATCCTTCCTTCATTTCTCACCAATTCACTAAAGCTATAAAGCACTTATTATAGAGAGAAAGAAGAAGAGAAGTCTGCTACCTCACTATTCCAGTATCTAATTTTTTTAAGGTAGGGAGTATTATTTCTTTCTTATCCATGAAAAGAACTTCTATGACTCCATTCTTTATTATTCTGTTGGAATAACCTGTATACGCGGGCTACCCTATACTTGGTGAAATTCTTCTATTCTTCCATTCTTTATTATTCTGTTGGAACATCCTGTCTATGCGTTTACGCCGGACCTGGTTCCATTATTTATCATTTTGTTGGAACATCCTGTCTGTGCGTTTACGCCGGACCTGGTTCCATTATTTATCATTCTGTTGGAACATCCTGTCTGTGCGTTTACGCCGGACCTGGTTCCATTATTTATCATTCTGTTGGAACATCCTGTCTGTGCTTTACGCATGACCTGGTTCCGCTATTTATCATTCTGTTGGAACATCATGTCTGTGCTTTACGCATGACCTGGTTCCATTATTTATCATTATGTTGGAACATCCTGTCTGTGCTTTACGCATGACCTAGTTCCATTAATTATTATTCTGTTGGAATAACCTATCTGTGCGGTCTATCGCATGCCTGGTGATTTCTTTTGTTATTTCATTCTTTATTATACTCAGTTGGTTAAAGTTTTGATTTCTATACTCCATGAAATTAGTGGAATATCCTTGATATTTGCGATTCCTCCAGTATCTTTTTATGAAAATATTCTTCTGAGCATTCTTGAAATTTACTCCACAAAGCAATATCATGTTGACAATTTGAACGTTATTAGTTCCTGGATAAATTAATTCTTGAACTTGTTTTATTGAATTCTTATATCATTGTCATCATCCTCATGTTTATACTATGTTGAAAATCATCTGTGTCCTGTAGTGCATAAATGGACTTGGTATGATTACGACCAGGGATTATTCGGTATAATCATGACCGCAATGTTACAAATGATGTGGTAAAAGTTCTCATTGGCCGTAGTGCTTTGATGGATAATTGTTGGCATGATCATGACCATTGATGAATACACAAATATTCTTTGCCCGTAGTGCATGGATAATTCTGGTCGTGATACTAAAGAATATCCTTGACCGTAGTCCAGGTGTGATTCGATGATGTGGATTAATTATTAAGCTGAGTCCCAGCGATAAAAGTGATAAAAAAACCTTTTAAATCATAAAAGATAGTAGATTTTATTCTCTACTTGACTCTTTTAATGGATTGCTTGTTCTGCTGCAGTTAAACTTGATGTTTGTTATATTTTATCAGTTTAACAATGTTGAAGGCTAACGACAATTTATTCTACATTATCTTAGTCATAATACTTCTTACTGGGCTAGTTGAGCTCACCCCTTTTGATTTCATTGTTCTCTTCAGGAAATGAGAACGTAGCGAAGACTAGTCGGGGAACGGAGTGACAGTCCAGAGGATAACATTAGTAGTCCTCACTATTCTGTGAAATAGTGTGTCAATAAATGTAATGAGGACTTTATTTGAGTTTTTATACTCTCTATGAGACATTATCTGTGTTGAAACTCTTAGTTATGTTTTGGCGTATTGTACACGTCAGTTGTATAATTAAATTTGTATTTAAATTTTTGTACCATATATTTGGCGACCCAAGATGGGTGATGTATACCTATTTTGGGGGCGTCACAGTAGCTTTCTCGGTTTAGCTGGTTATTATCAGAGATTCG
The DNA here is from genome assembly GCA_016801055.1 of Panax notoginseng. Classification (NCBI taxonomy): domain Eukaryota; kingdom Viridiplantae; phylum Streptophyta; class Magnoliopsida; order Apiales; family Araliaceae; genus Panax; species Panax notoginseng. The sequence continues at coordinate 70,752,004 of CM029023.1, forward strand.
TGGAAGGATTTTCTCAAATCGCTACTCCATTAACTCAGCTGACTCGGAAAGATACAAAGTTCGGTTGGAGCGAAGAATGTGAGAAGAGTTTTCAAGAACTCAAGAGGAGACTAATTTCAACACCTGTTCTGACAATACCATCTGGCTCGGAGGGATTTATCGTCTACAGTGATGCTTCGGGCAAAGGATTGGGATGTGTTCTCATGCAACATGGGAAAGTTGTAAGACCCCAACTTATTATTAATGAAATTAAATGTAAGACCCCAACTTTTTAATGAATAAAATCGAATTTCCTCTATTTATTATTGTGAATAATAAAGTGTTAATTTGATATAATGCTTTGGTTATGGGTGAAATGTCAAAAAATTTTAAAATAAGCAAGTGGTTATAAAATAATCATTGTTGTCGGGGAATATTCGTTTGGTCGTGGAATATTCTTTCTTTCGGGGAATATACGTACGACGGCGCAGCTATTTGTGGGCCCCATAACGGAAAATGGTCGGATGAAGATAATGACAAAAATTAAGCTTTTATAATTAATGGCGTAGTTATTACCGTTAACACTGTTGGAATACCCGGTAGTTAAAATACAGTAATACGCGTTATTGCACAGTAGCACACGGTATTGCACAGTATTTTTGAAATTATTGATTCTTACGTAAGAAGGCACTACTGAATAATTATCACAGTAATTACTGTTCAAATATTTTATTTTATTGATTTAATAATTGCTGCGTTGATATTTTATATTATTGTTGTTTCAATAATTGTCACTGCACAGTATCTCCATTATTAGTTCAATAATTCATATTATTTGAATAATATTATTAGATAGCATTATTGGCAATGTCTAGAAAGTTCTGTCAAGGAGAGGTTTGGTCACCTAATTGCGCGCCAGTAAGGAGAAATTCTTATCGGAAATCCCCCTCTTTCCTGAGAACTGCCTGGTTGTCATTATTGTGATTCTGTAATATTATTTGTGAATAATTAATTATTGATTTATATGATAAAGAAATATTTATTTGATGCGGATATAAATGATGGATTTATTTATGTGGTTATTAATGAAGGAATTACTGTTGAGGTGTTTTATCAGTATTTTATCGGATTGGAGGTATTAAAAGATCAAATCGGTGTTCTTACAGCTTTATTGTGTGACTTATAATATTTAATCCGACCGTTGGATCGTTGCGATTTTTGGATATATTATACATATATAAGTTGAGTATATGTCCATAAATTTTGAACCGTTAAAAATGAACGTATAATTTGTTATGAATTTTAAGAGGTGACTGATTCGGAAATTAGGTTTATAAATGATTTTGGTAGAAAATTCTAGAAATGGGTGGGCCCTACTTTTGGTTGTTGGGGAAGATGGCTGATTTTTGGTGGAGAGAATAGTAGCAGGTAAAGCCATCAGGTTACAGGTCAAGTCTGCTTCGGCGTGCTAACATTTTTCTATAAATAGAGGGCTAAGTTAGAATTGAAAATCACACCAGAATTCATAAGTTTTCTCTCTTTTTCTCTCTAGATTATCGAGTGTATTTTGTGAGTATTTAGATACTTGGTGAGTTGCTATTCATCAGTACAAGTTTCCTTCAGCGTCATATCCGATATCCAGTAGAAATACTGCTCTTTTGAGGTAAGGGATATTAAGGGATGTTATATTCTTCATAATGATTTTATTCTTTCAATATCATTGTACTGACATATTGGTATGGATCTTATTGTGAAATTTTTACCTTTTTAAGTCGGGGTTACTATTCACGTATACAACACTATTCACGTATACGACACTATTCATGTATATGACACTATTTACGTATATGATATTATTTACGTATACGGTACTATGTACGAATACGGAGTACTATTCACGAGTTACTATTTATGAGTTACTATTCACGAGTTACTATTTATGAGTTACTATTCATGAGTTACTATTCACGGGTACTATTCGCAACAAAAAAATTATAACGACCCCAAAATAGGTTCATTCCACCCAACCTATTCTGAGTCGCCAAATACATGGTATAGAAAAAAACTGTAACTTTATTACAACAATTGTCGTGCAAAATACAACAACACATATGCTATAAGTTTGGATACAAATATATACCAAATGTGACTCATGTTCCAACCGTGGACATCACCTCACAATGACACCGTATATAAAGGTATAGTCAAAAACTGTTTTAGAAATTAGAATCTTTGGGAAGTGCTCAAGGAAACCTTCGTACATGGGAGGCCACGCGTCTAGGTTATGATAGATATCATATAGCCACAGAATTATCCTTGGTTGACCCAATAGACCCCAAAGAAAAACGAGAAGATTACTAGCATATTCTTCCCAATGGTGAGTCTTCTCTTGACTTATCATTATCTCCACTGTATCTAACTGAGAATTTTACTTCAAACAAACACCAAGATTATATAGGTAGTGCTTGTAGATATACTCGGCAAGTGGATGAGCACAACCCTGTCTTATGATGACACGAGGTTGTATGTCATTAGACATCTTGTATGATAGTGACAAAACACCCTTCCAACGTTGGGTTCGCCTCACCCTATTTTCTTCACCAAATATAACTACTAAATGATGACCACCGTTCTATTCCCTTGTTACCCCCGCTCGACCCAGCTACACTCTTATTACCTGAAAGGAATTGTGAAGCAAAAGGGTGAGCACAACTAGCTCAGTAAAGAATATCATGACTAAAGATAATTAAATTATCAATAGCCTTCATCAACAACAAATCAGAGATTTAGAACATATGGTAAATGATAAAAATTTCAACCATAGTTGCAGCGGAACGAGCAATCCATTAGAAGAGTCAAATAGACTATAAAGTCTATTATCTTCTCCATGTTAAAAATCCACCAACAATATTTTATCCATGTAACATCACTCAACAGTTCCTTTCCACAATCATATGAATAACTCATAATCATAATTGTGACTATAAATTTTTCTTCGCACCCAGGACAAAGAATATTTTCATCACCTGTCTTTACCTGAAACATCAAAGATAATGGTTATACCAAATCACAATTCCTGTTTATAATCATACTAACAAATCCATCTTTGCACTACGGGCCAAAGATATTCATCAACAAACCATCTTTGCACTACGGGCCAAAGATATTCAACAACAGTTCATCTTTGCACACAGTTCATCTTTGCACTACAGGCCAAAGATATTCATCAACAATTCATATTTGCACTACAGGCCAAATATATTCATATCTCAAAGAAATATATAATCATTTCAGAATTTATATAAACAATAATTATAACCATGTTGATCAATTCACCTTTGCACTTAAGCTTAAGATATTCAATTATAAATTCAATGGTCATGATCATACCAGTCACAATTCAACTTTGCACTACAGGCCAAAGAGAACCCTAGTCATGATCATACCAATAATCTACCCATCTTTACACTCCAGTGAAAGGGAATTTCAACATCAGGGTTATAAAAATGTTATATATGATGATAAAAATAATATGATCAACATATAGTTTTAATCTCAAGAGTAATATTCGTAACTCATGAATAGTAACCCCGACACAAAAGATAGAAATTCTACAATAAAATTCATACTAATATTTCGGTATAATGATATTGAAAGAATAACATTACTTAAATTTATAAACAATTTATTTTAATTGTTTACACTTTACTAATTAATGCATTTAATCATCATAAAATGCCAACTCTTATAATTTCATCATCAATAACCAAAACTCTCATCAAAAATCTGCATATACCTCATATAGGATTCTCAAGCCATAAAATCCTATTTTCCAATTTTCTTTCTTCACAAAACATATTTAATTCATTTACTCATAACTAGACTATTTTCATGAAAAATATCAAATCAGTTCCAAAAATATTTCTTTTCTGGGATTTAGCATAATATAGTCCCATAGTGAACATATATTTTTCTCAGAATTTTTAAAAGTCATTTACTATTTTTCATATGGCCAAAATAGCCGAATATTTAGACATTTATCAAAAATTGTACTTTTGTCTAAAAATTCTGAAATTTACAGAGTATACTTCTATCATATACATGTACTCCCAATAAAAATTTCATCAATTTTGGAGTTAACCACAAGGAATTATAAGCTGTTACTTCTAAAATAGTCTTTTCTCATAAAATTCATAACTCTCAATCTATACATCCAAAAATCACCATTTTTGGACACAATCAAGAAAACTCATCAAAATATCATTTTAAATTTTTCCAGAATTTTTGAAGATCAGAAAAATTACGAAACTGAAAATCATAACAACCCTTAAAATCCCTTACTATCCCTTACTATCCCTTACCTCAAAGAGCAGCACTTCAGATTGGATATCGGATATGACGCTGAAGGAAACTCGCACTGATGAATAGCAACTCACCAAGTATCTAAATACTCACAAAATACACTCAATAATCTAGAGAGAGAAAGAGAGAAAGCTTATGTTTCTGGTGTGATTTTCAATTCTAACTTAGCCCTCTATTTATAGGAAAATTTTGGTAGGTTTGACCTGCAACCTGATGGCTTTGCCTGCTGCTACTATTCCCACCCACCACATTTGAAATATAATTCAGCACATTTCTTCACCAACCACAAGTGGGGCCCACCAATTCTAGAATTTTCCACAAAAATGATTTATAACCTGATTTCTGAATCAGCCACCTCTTAAAATTCATAACAAATCATACGTTCATTTTTAACGGTTCAAAATTTGTGGGCATATACTCAACTTATATATGTATAACATATCCAAAAATTACCACGATCCAACGGTCGGATTAAAAATTATAACCCCCGCAAAATATCTCAAAAACCCTGATTTTTAATACCTCCATTCCGACAAAAATACTGATAAAAACCTCAACATTAACTCCTTCATTTTTAACCACAAAAATATATCCCTCATTTATATCCACATAAAATAAATATTTTCTTATCATATGAATCAATAATTAATTATTCACAAATAATATTACAGAATCACATTTAAGACAACCAGGCCGTTCCCAGGAAAGAGGGGGCTTTCCAATAAGAATTTCTCCTTACTGACGCGCAATTAGGTGACCAAACCTCTCCTTAGACAGAACTTTCTAGACATTGCCAATAATGCTATCTAATAATACTATTCAAATAATATGAATTATTGATCTGATAATGGGAAATACTGTGCAGCAACAATTATTGAACAACAATAATACAAAATTTTAACGTAGCAATTATTGAATCAATAAAATAAAATATTGAACAGTAATTACTGTAACAATTATTGAGTAGTGCCTTCTTACGTAAGAATCAATAATTTCAAAAATACTATGCAATACCGTGTGCTACTGTGTAATAACGCGTATTACTGTATTTTAACCACTGGGTATTCCAATAGTGTTAACGGTAACAACTACGTCGTTATTTGTAAAAAAACTCAAATTTGTCATTTTCTTCATCCGACATTTATTCGTTATGGGGCCCACAAATAGCTGCGCCGTCGTACGAATATTCTCCGACAGAAAGAATATTCCACGACCAAACGAATATTCCCCGACAACAATGATTATTTTATAACCACTTGCTTATTTTGAAAAAAATTTATATATCACCTTTAACATTAACTTTATCAATTTAACCATTTACTGAATAGTAATTATAAGAAAAATTGAATACTTTTATTTCATAAAATTCGGGGTCTTACAATCTCCCCTCCTTATGAAATTTCGTCCCCGAAATTTACGTACCTGGTATTTCAAAGAGTTGAGAATACCTTCCTTTCATTTCAGATTCCATCTTCTCTGTCATCATGATTTCTCCATTGCTCATCTCCTATATTTCAGATATCATTCTAGAATACAGCTTCAAAACAAGGGTTAATTGAACAAATTAACATATCACATAATATCCCGATATTATGACTGACCAACAAATAAGCTTAGGTAGGACACACTAGCGAAGGATTTACTCATCTCTCCCCTCCTAGTTGTATTCTCCGATCTCCGCCAGAGATCATATCCCCAAGCTCTGATACCAAATGTAACGACCCCAAAATAGGTTCATTCCACCCAACCTATTCTGAGTCGCCAAATACATGGTATAGAAAAAAACTGTAACTTTATTACAACAATTGTCGTGCAAAATACAACAACACATATGCTATAAGTTTGGATACAAATATATACCAAATGTGACTCATGTTCCAACCGTGGACATCACCTCACAATGACACCGTATATAAAGGTATAGTCAAAAACTGTTTTAGAAATTAGAATCTTTGGGAAGTGCTCAAGGAAACCTTCGTACATGGGAGGCCACGCGTCTAGGTTATGATAGATATCATATGGCCACAGAATTATCCTTGGTTGACCCAATAGACCCCAAAGAAAAACGAGAAGATTACTATCATATTCTTCCCAATGGTGAGTCTTCTCTTGACTTATCATTATCTCCACTGTATCTAATTGAGAATTTTACTTCAAACAAACACCAAGATTATATAGGTAGTGCTTGTAGATATACTCGGCAAGTGGATGAGCACAACCCTGTCTTATGATGACACGAGGTTGTATGTCATTAGACATCTTGTATGATAGTGACAAAACACCCTTCCAACGTTGGGTTCGCCTCACCCTATTTTCTTCACCAAATATAACTACTAAATGATGACCACCGTTCTATTCCCTTGTTACCCCCGCTCGACCCAGCTACACTCTTATTACCTGAAAGGAATTGTGAAGCAAAAGGGTGAGCACAACTAGCTCAGTAAAGAATATCATGACTAAAGATAATTAAATTATCAATAGCCTTCATCAACAACAAATCAGAGATTTAGAACATATGGTAAATGATAAAAATTTCAACCATAGTTGCAGCGGAACGAGCAATCCATTAGAAGAGTCAAATAGACTATAAAGTCTATTATCTTCTCCATGTTAAAAATCCACCAACAATATTTTATCCATGTAACATCACTCAACAGTTCCTTTCCACAATCATATGAATAACTCATAATCATAATTGTGACTATAAATTTTTCTTCGCACCCAGGACGAAGAATATTTTCATCACCTGTCTTTACCTGAAACATCAAAGATCATGGTTATACCAAATCACAATTCCTGTTTATAATCATACTAACATATCCAACTTTGCACTACGGGCCAAAGATATTCATCAACAAACCATCTTTGCACTACGGGCCAAAGATATTCAACAACAGTTCATCTTTGCACACAGTTCATCTTTGCACTACAGGCCAAAGATATTCATCAACAATTCATATTTGCACTACAGGCCAAATATATTCATATCTCAAAGAAATATATAATCATTTCAGAATTTATATAAACAATAATTATAACCATGTTGATCAATTCACCTTTGCACTTAAGCTTAAGATATTCAATTATAAATTCAATGGTCATGATCATACCAGTCACAATTCAACTTTGCACTACAGGCCAAAGAGAACCCTAGTCATGATCATACCAATAATCTACCCATCTTTACACTCCAGTGAAAGAGAATTTCAACATCAGGGTTATAAAAATGTTATATATGATGATAAAAATAATATGATCAACATATAGTTTTAATCTCAAGAGTAATATTCGTAACTCATGAATAGTAACCCCGACACAAAAGATAGAAATTCTACAATAAAATTCATACCAATATTTCGGTATAATGATATTGAAAGAATAACATTACTTAAATTTATAAACAATTTATTTTAATTGTTTACACTTTACTAATTAATGCATTTAATCATCATAAAATGCCAACTCTTATAATTTCATCATCAATAACCAAAACCCTCATCAAAAATCTGCATATACCTCATATAGGATTCTCAAGCCATAAAATCCTATTTTCCAATTTTCTTTCTTCACAAAACATATTTAATTCATTTACTCATAACTAGACTATTTTCATGAAAAATACCAAATCAGTTCCAAAAATATTTCTTTCTGGGATTTAGCATAATATAGTCCCATAGTGAACATATATTTTTCTCAGAATTTTTAAAAGTCATTTACTATTTTTCATATGGCCAAAATAGCCGAATATTTAGACATTTATCAAAAATTGTACTTTTGTCTAAAAATTCTGAAATTTACAGAGTATACTTCTATCATATACATGTACTCCCAATAAAAATTTCATCAATTTTGGAGTTAACCACAAGGAATTATAAGCTGTTACTTCTAAAATAGTTTTTTCTCATAAAATTCATCACTCTCAATCTATACATCCAAAAATCACCATTTTTGGACACAATCAAGAAAACTCATCAAAATATCATTTTAAATTTTTTCAGAATTTTTGAAGATCAGAAAAATTACGAAACTGAAAATCATAACAACCCTTAAAATCCCTTACTATCCCTTACTATCCCTTACTATCCCTTACCTCAAAGAGAAGTACTTCTGACTGGATATCGGATATGACGCTGAAGGAAACTTGCACTGATGAATAGCAACTCACCAAGTATCTAAATACTCAAAAAATACACTCAATAATCTAGAGAGAGAAAGAGAGAAAGCTTATGTTTCTGGTGTGATTTTCAATTCTAACTTAGCCCTCTATTTATAGGAAAAATTTTGGTAGGTTTGACCTGCAACCTGATGGCTTTACCTGCTACTATTCCCACCCACCACATTTGAAATATAATTCAGCACATTTCTTCACCAACCACAAGTGGGGCCCACCAATTCTAGAATTTTCCACAAAAATGATTTATAACCTGATTTCTGAATCAGCACCTCTTAAAATTCATAACAAATCATACGTTCATTTTTAACGGTTCAAAATTTGTGGGCATATACTCAACTTATATATGTATAACATATCCAAAAATTACCACGATCCAACGGTCGGATTAAAAATTATAACCCCGCAAAATATCTCAAAAACCCTGATTTTTAATACCTCCATTCCGACAAAAATACTGATAAAAACCTCAACATTAACTCCTTCATTTTTAACCACAAAAATATATCCCTCATTTATATCCACATAAAATAAATATTTTCTTATCATATGAATCAATAATTAATTATTCACAAATAATATTACAGAATCACATTTATGACAACCAGGCCGTTCCCAGGAAAGAGGGGGCTTTCCAATAAGAATTTCTCCTTACTGGCGCGCAATTAGGTGACCAAACCTCTCCTTAGACAGAACTTTCTAGACATTGCCAATAATGCTATCTAATAATACTATTCAAATAATATGAATTATTGATCTGATAATGGGAAAATACTGTGCAGCAACAATTATTGAACAACAATAATACAAAATTTTAACGTAGCAATTATTGAATCAATAAAATAAAATATTGAACAGTAATTACTGTAACAATTATTGAGTAGTGCCTTCTTACGTAAGAATCAATAATTTCAAAAATACTATGCAATACCGTGTGCTACTGTGCAATAACGCGTATTACTGTATTTTAACCACGGGTATTCCAACAGTGTTAACGGTAACAACTACGTCGTTATTTGTAAAAAACTCAAATTTGTCGTTTTCTTCATCCGACAGTTATTCGTTATGGGGCCCACAAATAGCTGCGCCGTCGTACGAATATTCTCCGACAGAAAGAATATTCCACGACCAAACGAATATTCCCCGACAACAATGATTATTTTATAACCACTTGCTTATTTTGAAAAAAATTTATATATCACCTTAACTTTAACTTTATCAATTTAACCATTTACTGAATAGTAATTATAAGAAAAATTGAATACTTTTATTTCATAAAATTCGGGGTCTTACAATCTCCCCTCCTTATGAAATTTCGTCCCCGAAATTTACGTACCTGGTATTTCAAAGAGTTGAGAATACCTTCCTTTCATTTCAGATTCCATCTTCTCTGTCATCATGATTTCTCCATTGCTCATCTCCTGTATTTCAGATATCATTCTAGAATACAGCTTCAAAACAAGGGTTATTTGAACAAATTAACATATCACATAATATCCCGATATTATGACTGACCAACAAATAAGCTTAGGTAGGACACACTAGCGAAGGATTTACTCATCTCTCCCCTCCTAGTTGTATTCCCCGATCTCCGCCAGAGATCATATCCCAAGCTCTGATACCAAATGTAACGACCCCAAAATAGGTTCATTCCACCCAACCTATTCTGAGTCGCCAAATACATGGTACAGAAAAAAACTGTAACTTTATTACAACAATTGTCGTGTAAAATACAACAACACATATGCTGTAAGTTTGGATACAAATATATACCAAATGTGACTCATGTTCCAACCGTGGACATCACCTCACAATAACACCTTACATAAAGGTATAGTCAAAAACTGTTTTAGAAATTAGAATCTTTGGGAAGTGCTCAAGGAAACCTTCGTACATGGGAGGCCACGCGTCTAGGTTATGATAGATATCATATGGCCACAGAATTATCCTTGGTTGACCCAATAGACCCCAAAGAAAAACGAGAAGATTACTATCATATTCTTCCCAATGGTGAGTCTTCTCTTGACTTATCATTATCTCCACTGTCTCTAATTGAGAATTATACTTCAAACAAACACCAAGATTATATAGGTAGTGCTTGTAGATATACTCAGCAAGTGGATGAGCACAACCCTGTCTTATGATGACACGAGGTTGTATGTCATTAGACATCTTGTATGATAGTGACAAAACACCCTTCCAACGTTGGGTTCGCCTCACCCTATTTTCTTCACCAAATATAACTACTAAATGATGACCACCGTTCTATTCCCTTGTTACCCCCGCTCGACCCAGCTACACTCTTATTACCTGAAAGGAATTGTGAAGCAAAAGGGTGAGCACAACTAGCTCAGTAAAGAATATCATGACTAAAGATAATTAAATTATCAATAGCCTTCATCAACAATAAATCAGAGATTTAGAACATATGGTAAATGATAAAAATTTCAACCATAGTTGCAGCGGAACGAGCAATCCATTAGAAGAGTCAAATAGACTATAAAGTCTATTATCTTCTCCATGTTAAAAATCCATCAACAATGTTTTATCCATGTAACATCACTCAACAGTTCCTTTCCACAATCATATGAATAACTCATAATCATAATTGTGACTATAAATTTTTCTTCGCACCCAGGACGAAGAATATTTTCATCACCTGTCTTTACCTGAAACATCAAAGATCATGGTTATACCAAATCACAATTCCTGTTTATAATCATACTAACAAATCCATCTTTGCACTACGGGCCAAAGATATTCATCAACAAACCATCTTTGCACTACGGGCCAAAGATATTCAACAACAGTTCATCTTTGCACACAGTTCATCTTTGCACTACAGGCCAAAGATATTCATCAACAATTCATATTTGCACTACAGGCCAAATATATTCATATCTCAAAGAAATATATAATCATTTCAGAATTTATATAAACAATAATTATAACCATGTTGATCAATTCACCTTTGCACTTAAGCTTAAGATATTCAATTATAAATTCAATGGTCATGATCATACCAGTCACAATTCAACTTTGCACTACAGGCCAAAGAGAACCCTAGTCATGATCATACCAATAATCTACCCATCTTTACACTCCAGTGAAAGAGAATTTCAACATCAGGGTTATAAAAATGTTATATATGATGATAAAAATAATATGATCAACATATAGTTTTAATCTCAAGAGTAATATTCGTAACTCATGAATAGTAACCCGACACAAAAGATAGAAATTCTACAATAAAATTCATACCAATATTTCGGTATAATGATATTGAAAGAATAACATTACTTAAATTTATAAACAATTTATTTTAATTGTTTACACTTTACTAATTAATGCATTTAATCATCATAAAATGCCAACTCTTACAATTTCATCATCAATAACCAAAACCCTCATCAAAAATCTGCATATACCTCATATAGGATTCTCAAGCCATAAAATCCTATTTTTCAATTTTCTTTCTTCACAAAACATATTTAATTCATTTACTCATAACTAGACTATTTTCATGAAAAATATCAAATCAGTTCCAAAAATATTTCTTTTCTGGGATTTAGCATAATATAGTCCCATAGTGAACATATATTTTTCTCAGAATTTTTAAAAGTCATTTACTATTTTTCATATGGCCAAAATAGCCGAATATTTAGACATTTATCAAAAATTGTACTTTTGTCTAAAAATTCTGAAATTTACAGAGTATACTTCTATCATATACATGTACTCCCAATAAAAATTTCATCAATTTTGGAGTTAACCACAAGGAATTATAAGCTGTTACTTCTAAAATAGTCTTTTCTCATAAAATTCATAACTCTCAATCTATACATCCAAAAATCACCATTTTTGGACACAATCAAGAAAACTCATCAAAATATCATTTTAAATTTTTCCAGAATTTTTGAAGATCAGAAAAATTACGAAACTGAAAATCATAACAACCCTTAAAATCCCTTACTATCCCTTACTATCCCTTACCTCAAAAGAGCAGTACTTCTGATTGGATATCGGATATGACGCTGAAGGAAACTTGCACTGATGAATAGCAACTCACCAAGTATCTAAATATTCACAAAATACACTCAATAATCTAGAGAGAGAAAGAGAGAAAGCTTATGTTTCTGGTGTGATTTTCAATTCTAACTTAGCCCTCTATTTATAGGAAAATTTTGGTAGGTTTGACCTGCAACCTGATGGCTTTACCTGCTACTATTCCCACCCACCACATTTGAAATATAATTCAGCACATTTCTTCACCAACCACAAGTGGGGCCCACCAATTCTAGAATTTTCCACCAAAAATGATTTATAACCTGATTTCTGAATCAGCCACCTCTTAAAATTCATAACAAATCATACGTTCATTTTTAACGGTTCAAAATTTGTGGGCATATACTCAACTTATATATGTATAACATATCCAAAAATTACCACGATCCAACGGTCGGATTAAAAATTATAACCCCGCAAAATATCTCAAAAACCCTGATTTTTAATACCTCCATTCCGACAAAAATACTGATAAAAACCTCAACATTAACTCCTTCATTTTTAACCACAAAAATATATCCCTCATTTATATCCACATAAAATAAATATTTCTTATCATATGAATCAATAATTAATTATTCACAAATAATATTACAGAATCACATTTAAGACAACCAGGCCGTTCCCAGGAAAGAGGGGGCTTTCCAATAAGAATTTCTCCTTACTGGCGCGCAATTAGATGACCAAACCTCTCCTTAGACAGAACTTTCTAGACATTGCCAATAATGCTATCTAATAATACTATTCAAATAATATAAATTATTGATCTGATAATGGGAAATACTGTGCAGCAACAATTATTGAACAACAATAATACAAAATTTTAACGTAGCAATTATTGAATCAATAAAATAAAATATTGAACAGTAATTACTGTAACAATTATTGAGTAGTGCCTTCTTACGTAAGAATCAATAATTTCAAAAATACTATGCAATACCGTGTGCTACTGTGTAATAACGCGTATTACTGTATTTTAACCACTGGGTATTTCAATAGTGTTAACGGTAACAACTACGTCGTTATTTGTAAAAAAACTCAAATTTGTCGTTTTCTTCATCCGACATTTATTCGTTATGGGGCCCACAAATAGCTGCGCCGTCGTACGAATATTCTCCGACAGAAAGAATATTCCACGACCAAACGAATATTCCCCGACAACAATGATTATTTTATAACCACTTGCTTATTTTGAAAAAAATTTATATATCACCTTTAACATTAACTTTATCAATTTAACCATTTACTGAATAGTAATTATAAGAAAAATTGAATACTTTTATTTCATAAAATTCGGGGTCTTACAATCTCCCCTCCTTATGAAATTTCGTCCCCGAAATTTACGTACCTGGTATTTCAAAGAGTTGAGAATACCTTCCTTTCATTTCAGATTCCATCTTCTCTGTCATCATGATTTCTCCATTGCTCATCTCCTGTATTTCAGATATCATTCTAGAATACAGCTTCAAAACAAGGGTTAATTGAACAAATTAACATATCACATAATATCCCGATATTATGACTGACCAACAAATAAGCTTAGGTAGGACACACTAGCGAAGAATTTACTCATCTCTCCCCTCCTAGTTGTATTCCCCGATCTCCGCCAGAGATCATATCCCCAAGCTCTGATACCAAATGTAACGACCCCAAAATAGGTTCATCCCACGCAACCTATTCTGAGTCGCCAAATACATGGTATAGAAAAAAACTGTAACTTTATTACAACAATTGTCGTGCAAAATACAACAACACATATGCTATAAGTTTGGATACAAATATATACCAAATATGACTCATGTTCCAACCGTGGACATCACCTCACAATGACACCGTATATAAAGGTATAGTCAAAAACTGTTTTAGAAATTAGAATCTTTGGGAAGTGCTCAAGGAAACCTTCGTACATGGGAGGCCACGCGTCTAGGTTATGATAGATATCATATGGCTACAGAATTATCCTTGGTTGACCCAATAGACCCCAAAGAAAAACGAGAAGATTACTAGCATATTCTTCCCAATGGTGAGTCTTCTCTTGACTTATCATTATCTCCACTGTATCTAATGAGAATTATACTTCAAACAAACACCAAGATTATATAGGTAGTGCTTGTAGATATACTCGGTAAGTGGATGAGCACAACCATGTCTTATGATGACACGAGATTGTATGTCATTAGACATCTTGTATGATAGTGACAAAACACCCTTCCAACGTTGGGTTCGCCTCACCCTATTTTCTTCACCAAATATAACTACTAAATGATGACCACCGTTCTATTTCCTTGTTACCCCCGCTCGACCCAGCTACACTCTTATTACCTGAAAGGAATTGTGAAGCAAAAGGGTGAGCACAACTAGCTCAGTAAAGAATATCATGACTAAAGATAATTAAATTATCAATAGCCGTCATCAACAACAAATCAGAGATTTAGAACATATGGTAAATGATAAAAATTTCAACCATAGTTGCAGCGGAACGAGCAATCCATTAGAAGAGTCAAATAGACTATAAAGTCTATTATCTTCTCCATGTTAAAAATCCACCAACAATATTTTATCCATGTAACATCACTCAACAGTTCCTTTCCACAATCATATGAATAACTCATAATCATAATTGTGACTATAAATTTTTCTTCGCACCCAAGACGAAGAATATTTTCATCACCTGTCTTTACCTGAAACATCAAATATCATGGTTATACCAAATCACAATTCCTGTTTATAATCATACTAACAAATCCATCTTTGCACTACGGGCCAAAGATATTCATCAACAAACCATCTTTGCACTACGGGCCAAAGATATTCAACAACAGTTCATCTTTGCACACAGTTCATCTTTGCACTACAGGCCAAAGATATTCATCAACAATTCATATTTGCACTACAGGCCAAATATATTCATATCTCAAAGAAATATATAATCATTTCAGAATTTATATAAACAATAATTATAACCATGTTGATCAATTCACCTTTGCACTTAAGCTTAAGATATTCAATTATAAATTCAATGGTCATGATCATACCAGTCACAATTCAACTTTGCACTACAGGCCAAAGAGAACCCTAGTCATGATCATACCAATAATCTACCCATCTTTACACTCCAGTGAAAGGGAATTTCAACATCAGGGTTATAAAAATGTTATATATGATGATAAAAATAATATGATCAACATATAGTTTTAATCTCAAGAGTAATATTCGTAACTCATGAATAGTAACCCCGACACAAAAGATAGAAATTCTACAATAAAATTCATACCAATATTTCGGTATAATGATATTGAAAGAATAACATTACTTAAATTTATAAACAATTTATTTTAATTGTTTACACTTTACTAATTAATGCATTTAATCATCATAAAATGCCAACTCTTATAATTTCATCATCAATAACCAAAACTCTCATCAAAAATCTGCATATACCTCATATAGGATTCTCAAGCCATAAAATCCTATTTTCCAATTTTCTTTCTTCACAAAACATATTTAATTCATTTACTCATAACTAGACTATTTTCATGAAAAATATCAAATCAGTTCCAAAAATATTTCTTTTCTGGGATTTAGCATAATATAGTCCCATAGTGAACATATATTTTTCTCAGAATTTTTAAAAGTCATTTACTATTTTTCATATGGCCAAAATAGCCGAATATTTAGACATTTATCAAAAATTGTACTTTTGTCTAAAAATTCTGAAATTTACAGAGTATACTTCTATCATATACATGTACTCCCAATAAAAATTTCATCAATTTTGGAGTTAACCACAAGGAATTATAAGCTGTTACTTCTAAAATAGTCTTTTCTCATAAAATTCATAACTCTCAATCTATACATCCAAAAATCACCATTTTTGGACACAATCAAGAAAACTCATCAAAATATCATTTTAAATTTTTCCAGAATTTTTGAAGATCAGAAAAATTACGAAACTGAAAATCATAACAACCCTTAAAATCCCCTAATATCCCTTACTATCCCTTACTATCCTTTACTATCCCTTACCTCAAAGAGCAGCACTTCAGATTGGATATCGGATATGACGCTGAAGGAAACTCGCACTGATGAATAGCAACTCACCAAGTATCTAAATACTCACAAAATACACTCAATAATCTAGAGAGAGAAAGAGAGAAAGCTTATGTTTCTGGTGTGATTTTCAATTCTAACTTAGTCCTCTATTTATAGGAAAATTTTGGTAGGTTTGACCTGCAACCTGATGGCTTTACCTGCTACTATTCCCACCCACCACATTTAAAATATAATTCAGCACATTTCTTCACCAACCACAAGTGGGGCCCACCAATTCTAGAATTTTCCACCAAAAATGATTTATAACCTGATTTCTGAATCAGCCACCTCTTAAAATTCATAACAAATCATACGTTCATTTTTAACGGTTCAAAATTTGTGGGCATATACTCAACTTATATATGTATAACATATCCAAAAATTACCACGATCCAACGGTCGGATTAAAAATTATAACCCCCGCAAAATATCTCAAAAACCCTGATTTTTAATACCTCCATTCCGACAAAAATACTGATAAAAACCTCAACATTAACTCCTTCATTTTTAACCACAAAAATATATCCCTCATTTATATCCACATAAAATAAATATTTTCTTATCATATGAATCAATAATTAATTATTCACAAATAATATTATAGAATCACATTTAAGACAACCAGGCCGTTCCCAGGAAAGAGGGGGCTTTCCAATAAGAATTTCTCCTTACTGGCGCGCAATTAGGTGACCAAACCTCTCCTTAGACAGAACTTTCTAGACATTGCCAATAATGCTATCTAATAATACTATTCAAATAATATAAATTATTGATCTGATAATGGGAAATACTGTGCAGCAACAATTATTGAACAACAATAATACAAAATTTTAACGTAGCAATTATTGAATCAATAAAATAAAATATTGAACAGTAATTACTGTAACAATTATTGAGTAGTGCCTTCTTACGTAAGAATCAATAATTTCAAAAATACTATGCAATACCGTGTGCTACTGTGTAATAACGCGTATTACTATATTTTAACCACCGGGTATTCCAATAGTGTTAACGGTAACAACTACGTCGTTATTTGTAAAAAAACTCAAATTTGTCGTTTTCTTCATCCGACAGTTATTCGTTATGGGGCCCACAAATAGCTGCGCCGTCGTACGAATATTCTCCGACAGAAAGAATATTCCACGACCAAACGAATATTCCCCGACAACAATGATTATTTTATAACCACTTGCTTATTTTGAAAAAAATTCATATATCACCTTTAACATTAACTTTATCAATTTAACCATTTACTGAATAGTAATTATAAGAAAAATTGAATACTTTTATTTCATAAAATTCGGTGTCTTACAAAAATTTAGTTTCTTTTTCTGACCAAATTATCGTTGATTTATGATTGTTGCTTTTGAAAATAAATGCAGTTGTTGATTAATTGTTTTTATTATCATATATAACATTTTTATAACCCTGATGTTGAATTTCTCTTTCACTTGAGTGTAAAGATGGGTAAATTATTTGTATGATCGTGACTGAGGAATAACTTTGACCTGTAGTGCAAAGATGAATTGTTAACTGGTATGATCATAACCATTGAATTTATAATTAAATATCTTTAGCTTAAGTGTAAAGATGAATTGATTAACATGGTTATAATTATTATTTATATAAATTATGAAATAATTATATATTTCTTTGAGATATGAATATATTTGGCCTGTAGTGCAAATATGAACTGTTGAGGAATATCTTTGGTCTGTAGTGCAAAGATAACCTGTTGTTGAATATCTTTTTCCTGTAGTGCAAAGATGAAATGATAATGAATATCTTTAGCCTGTAGTGCAAAGATGAATTATTGATGAATATCTTTGGCCCGTAGTGCAAAGATGAATTATTGATGAATATCTTTGGCTCGTAATGCAAAGATGACTGGTTGTGCAATATCTTTGGCCTGTAGTGAAAAGATGAGTTGTTGATGAATATCTTTGGCTCGTAATGCAAAGATGACCTGTTGTTGAATATCTTTGGCCTGTAATGCAAAGATGACTTGTTGATGAATATCTTTGGGCCGTAGTGCAAAGATGAATTTATTAGTATGATTATGAACATGAACTGTGATTTGGTATAACCATGATCTTTGATGTTTCAGGTGATGAAAATTATCTTTGTCCTGGATGAGAAAAGGAATTTAGAACTACAATTACAATTACGAGTTATACACGTGATTGTGGACAGGAATTGTTGATTGATGTTATAGGGATAAAACATTGTTGGTGGACATTTAACATGAAGAAGATAATAGATTTTATGGTCTATTTAACTCTTCTAATGGATTGCTCGTTCCGCTGCAATTATGGTTGAAAAGTTTTATCATCTACCATATGTTCTAAATCTCTGATTTATTACTGATGAAGGCTATTGATAATTTAATTATCTTTAGTCATGATATTCTTTACTGGGCTAGTTGTGCTCACCCTTTTGCTTCACAATTCCTTTCAGGTAATACGAGTGTAGCTGGGTAGAGCGGGGGTAACAAGCGAATAGAACGGTGGTCTCTAGCTGTGGAGTTCTCTCTAAGCAGTATAGAAAAGTTCATTTAATAGTTATATTTGGTGAATCCAATAGGGTAAGGTGTACCCAACGTTGGAAGGGTGTTTTGCCACTATCATACAAGATGTCTAACGACATACAATCTTGTGTCATCATAAGACAGGATTGTGCACATCCACTTGCGAAGTATATCTACGAGCACTACCTATATAATCTTGGTGTTTGTTTGGAATATAATTCTCAATTAGCGACAGTGGAGATAATTATATGTCAAGAGAAGACTCACCATTGGGAAGAATATGATAGTAATATTCTCGATTTTCTTTGGGGTCTATTGGGTCAACCAAGGATAATTCTGTGGCCATATGATATCTATCATAACCTAGACGCATGCCCTCCCATGTACGAAGGTTTCCTTGAGCACTTTTCAAATATTCTAATTTCTAAAATAGTTTTCGACTATAACTTTATGTAATGTGTCATTATGAGGTGTTGTCCACGGTTGGGACATGAGTCACAGTTGGCATATATTTGTATTTAAACTCACAATTTAAGTGTTGTCGTATCTTGCACGACAATTGTTGTAATAAAGTTGCAGTTATTTTCTGTACCATGTATTTGGCGACTCAGAATGGGTTGGATGGATTTGACCTATTTTGGGGTTATCACAGTTGGTATCAGAGCTTAGGGATATGGTCTCTGGCAGAGATCGGGGAATATAACTAGGAGGGGAGAGATGAGTAAATCCTTCGCTAGTGTGTCCTACCTAAGCTTAATTATTGGTTGGTCATAATATATGGATATTATGTGATACGTTAATTTGCTTAATTAACCCTTGTTTTATGGCAGTATTTGAGAATGGCAGCTGAGAATACTAACAATGGAGTGAATGAGAGTGTGGGGATACCTCTAATCACTAACCATGATAATGTGATATCAGACGAAGAAGGAATTAGAGATATTCTTGTGGTGAGTGAAGAATTGATAGTTGCACCCGAGATAGTCGCAGAGGTAACAGCTGAGAGTGAGGAAGAAGAGGAAGAAGAGGTACCTGAGAAAAATTTATTAGAGGTATTATATGATCAAAATGTAGAATTGCAAAATCATATTCATGTGTTAGAAGAGCAGGCTGAAGAACGACAGGCGGTTGTGGAGCAAAAGGATGCAACAATTCAAGCTTATGTTACCCGATATGTGATGCTTGAACAGAAGCATTCTTTGGCAGAGTATAAGATGATAAAGATGGAATCTGACCTGAAAGAAAAAAAAACTGAACGAGTGAGAATAAGTAATGCATGGGCAAAAGCCGCACGACACGTGGATATTGTGGAAAGAGATATCCGATCTAAGAAGGCTAAAATAGATGATATAAATTTCTCTTTTTAAAAAGCAATTGGGAGAACCCAACATCGAGTTTTGAATTACCCTGTACAGAGCGATCAACCTGAATTCGATATGGATCGAAGATTGATGATTCGAATCATGAACCAGGAGTACGACGAGGCAGTTGAGGGAGGAATATGTCCTATAGAAAAGTATATTCCAACGGTAGTGATGACGCCAAATGCTGCCCCAGACAAGTCAAAGCCGAGTAATTCGAGGGATGGCGGTTGTCATGACTTCCCAACAAATGAGGAACCCAAATGAAGTTATCATGGGAGATGAGCAATGGAGAAATCATGATGATTAGAGAGATAGAATCTGAAATGAAAGCAGGGTATTCTCAACTCTTCGAAATACCAGGTACGTAAATTTCGGGGACGAAATTTCATAAGGAGGGGAGGTTGTAAGACCCCAACTTTTTAATGAATAAAATTAAATTTCCTCTATTTATTATTGTGAATAATAAAGTATTAATTTGATATAATGCTTTGGTTATGGGTAAAATGTGAAATTTTTTCAAAATAAGCAAGTGGTTATAAAATAATCATTGTTGTCGGGGAATATTCGTTTGGTCGTGGAATATTCTTTCTATCGGAGAATATTCGTATGACGGCGCAGCTATTTGTGGGTCCCATAACGGAAAACGGTCGGATGAAGATAACAACAAAAATTGAGTTTTATAATTAACGGCGTAGTTGTTACCGTTAACACTGTTGGAATACCCGGTGGTTAAAATATAGTAATTCGCGTTATTGCACAGTAGCACACAGTATTGCACAGTATTTTTGAAATTATTGATTCTTACGTAAGAAGGCACTACAGAATAATTGTCACAGTAATTACTGTTCAAATATTTTATTTTATTGATTCAATAATCGCTGCGTTGATATTTTATATTATTGTTGTTTCAATAATTGTCACTGCACAGTATCTCCATTATCTGATCAATAATTCATATTATTTGAATAATATTATTAGATATTATTATTGGCAATGTCTAGAAAGTTCTGTCAAGGAGAGGTTTGGTCACCTAATTGCGCGCCAATAAGGAGAAATCCTTATCGGAAAGCCCCCTCTTTCCTGAGAACTGCCTGGTTGTCATTATTATGATTCTGTAATATTATTTATGAATAATTAATTATTGATTTATATGATAAGAAAATATTTATTTGATGCGGATATAAATGATGGATTTATTTATGTGGTTATTAATGAAGGAATTACTGTTGAGGTGTTTTATCAGTATTTTGTCGGATTGGAGGTATTAAATGATCAAATCGGTGTTCTTACAGCTTTATTGTGTGACTTATAATATTTAATCCGGCCGTTGGATCGTTGCGATTTTTGGATATGTTATACGTATATAAGTTGAGTATATGTCCACAAATTTTGAACCGTTAAAAATGAACGTATAATTTGTTATGAATTTTAAGAGGTGACTGATTTGGAAATTAGGTTTATAAATGATTTTGCTAGAAAATTCTAGAAATGGGTGGGCCTCACTATTGGTTGGTGGGAAAGATGGATGATTTTTGGTGGGTAGAATAGTAACAGGTAAAGCCATCAGGTTACAGATCAAGTCTGCTTCGGCGTGCTAACATTTTCCTATAAATAGAGGGCTAAGTTAGAATTGAAAATCACACCAGAATTCATAAGTTTTCTCTCTTTTTCTCTCTAGATTATCGAGTATATTTTATGAGTATTTAGATACTTGGTGAGTTGCTATTCATCAGTGCAAGTTTCCTTCAGCGTCATATCCGATATCCAGTAGAAGTACTGCTTTTTTGAGGTACGGGATAGTAAGGGATATTAAGGGATGCTATATTCTTCATAATGATGTTATTCTTTCAATATCATTATACTGACATATTGGTATAGATCTTATTGTAGAATTTCTACCTTTTTGAGTCGGGGTTACTATTCACGTATACAGTACTATTCACATATACGACACTATTCACGTATACGGTACTATGTATGAATACGGAGTACTATTCACGAGTTACTATTCATGAGTTACTATTCACAAGTTACTATTTATGAGTTACTATTCACGAGTTACTATTCACGGGTACTATTCACAATAAAAAAATTTAGTTTCTTTTTCTGACCAAATTATCGTTGATTTATGATTGTTCCTCTTGAAAATAAATGCAGTTGTTGATTAATTATTTGTATTATCATATATAACATTTTTATAACCCTGATGTTGAATTTCTCTTTCACTTGAGTGTAAAGATGGGTAAATTATTGGTATGATCGTGACTGAGGAATATCTTTGACCTGTAGTGCAAAGATGAATTGTTAACTGGTATGATCATAACCATTGAATTTATAATTAAATATCTTTAGCTTAAGTGTAAAGATGAATTGATTAACATGGTTATAATTATTGTTTATATAAATTCTGAAATAATTATATATTTCTTTGAGATATGAATATATTTGGCCTGTAGTGCAAATATGAACTGTTGAGGAATATCTTTGGCCTGTAGTGCAAAGATAACCTGTTGTTGAATATCTTTTACCTGTAGTGCAAAGATGAAATGATAATGAATATCTTTAGCCTGTAGTGCAAAGATGAATTATTGATGAATATCTTTGGCCCGTAGTGCAAAGGTGAATTATTGATAAATATCTTTGGCTCGTAATGCAAAGATGACTTGTTGTAGAATATCTTTGGCCTGTAGTGAAAAGATGAGTTGTTGATGAATATCTTTAGCTGTAATGCAAAGATGACCTGTTGTTGAATATCTTTTGCATGTAGTGCAAAGATGACTTGTTGATGAATATCTTTGGGCCGTAGTGCAAAGATGAATTTATTAGTATGATTATGAATATGAATTGTGATTTGGTATAACCATGATCTTTGATGTTTCAGGTGATGAAAATTATCTTTGTCCTGGATGAGAAAAGGAATTTATAACCAATTACAATTATGAGTTATACACGTGATTGTGGACAGGAATTGTTGATTGATGTTATAGGGATAAAACATTGTTGGCGAACATTTAACATGGAGAAGATAATAGATTTTATGGTCTATTTAACTCTTCTAATGGATTGCTCGTTCCACTACAATTATGGTTGAAAAGTTTTATCATCTACCATATGTTCTAAATCTCTGATTTATTACTGATGAAGGATATTGATAATTTAATTATCTTTAGTCATGATATTCTTTATTGGGCTAGTTGTGCTCACCCTTTTGCTTTACAATTCCTTTCAGATAATACGAGTGTAGCTGGGTCAAGCGGGGGTAACAGGGGAATAGAACGGTGGTTTCTAGCTGTGGAGTTCTCCCTAAGCAGTATAGAAAAGTTAATTTAATAGTTATATTTGGTGAATCCAATAGGGTAAGGTATACCCAACGTTAGAATGATGTTTTGCCACTATCATACAAGATGTCTAACGACATACAACCTTGTGTCATCATAAGACAGGGTTGTGCACATCCACTTGCGGAGTATATCTACGAGCACTACCTATATAATCTTGGTGTTTGTTTGGAGTATAATTCTCAATTAGAGACAGTGGAGATAATTATATGTCAAGAGAAGACTCACCATTGGGAAGAATATGATAGTAATATTCTCGTTTTTCTTTGGGGTCTATTGGGTCAACCAATGATAATTCTGTGGCCATATGATATCTATCATAACCTAGACGCATGGCCTCCCATGTACGAAGGTTTTCTTGAGCACTTCCCAAATATTCTAATTTCTAAAACAGTTTTTGACTATACCTTTATGTAAGGTGTCATTATGAGGTGTTGTCCACGGTTGGGACATGAGTCACAGTTGGTATATATTTGTATTTAAACTCACAGTTTAAGTGTTGTCGTATCTTGCACGACAATTGTTGTAATAAAGTTGTAGTTATTTTCTGTACCATGTATTTGGCGACTCAGAATGGGTTGGATGGATTGGACCTATTTTGGGATTGTCACAGTTGGTATCAGAGCTTAGGGATATGGTCTCTGGCGGAGATCGGGGAATATAACTAGGAGGGGAGAGATGAGTAAATCCTTCGCTAGTGTGTCCTACCTAAGCTTAATTATTGGTTGGTCATAATATATGGATATTATGTGATACGTTAATTTGCTTAATTAACCCTTGTTTTATGGCAGTATTTGAGAATGGCAGCTGAGAATGCTAACAATGGAGTGAATGAGACTGTGGGGATACCTCTAATCACTAATCATAATAATGTGATGTCAGACGAAGAAGGAATTAGAGATATTCTTGTGGTGAGTGAAGAATTGATAGTTGCACCCGAGATAGTCGCAGAGGTAACATGTGACAACCCCAAAATAGGTCCATTCCATCCAACCTATTCTGAGTCGCCAAATACATGGTACAGAAAACAACTACAACTTTATTACAACAATTGTCGTGTAAAATACAACAACATATATACTGTGAGTTTGAATACAAATATATACCAAATGTGACATTGAACACCATCATGTGTCAGCACCTCACAAAGGTACCTTACATAAAGGTACAGTCAAAAACTTTTTTAAAAACTAGAATTTTTGGGAAGTGCTCAAGGAAACCTTCGTACATGGGAGGCCATGCTTCTAGGTTATGAAAGATATCATATGGCCACAGAATTATCCTTGGTTGACCCAATAGACCCCAAAGAAAAACGAGAAGATTACTATCATATTCTTCCCAATGGTGAGTCTTCTCTTGACTTATCATTATCTCCACTGTCTCTAATTGAGAATTATACTTCAAACAAACACCAAGATTATATAGGTAGTGCTCGTATATATACTCAGCAAGTGGATGTGCACAACCCTGTCTTATGATGACATGAGGTTGTATGTCGTTAGACATCTTGTATGATAGTGGCAAAACACCCTTCCAACATTGGGTACACCTTACCCTATTGGATTCACCAAATAGAACTACTAAATAAACTTTTCTATACTACTTCGGGAGAATCTCCACAGCTAGAGACCACCGTTCTATTTCCCCGTTACCCTCGCTTGACCCAGCTACACTCTTATTACCTGAAAGGAATTGTGAAGCAAAAGGGTGAGCACAACTAGCTCAGTAAAGAATATCATGACTAAAGATAATTAAATTATCAATAGCCTTCATCAATAATAAATCAGAGATTTAGAACATATGGTAGATGATAAAAATTTTAACCATAGTTGTAGCGGAACGAGCAATCCATTAGAAGAGTCAAATAGACTATAAAGTCTATTATCTTCTCCATGTTAAAAATCCACCAACAATGTTTTATCCCTGTAACATCAATCAACAATTCTGGTCCACAATCATATGAATAACTCATAATCATAACTGTAGTTCTAAATTCCTCTTCTCATCCAGGACGAAGATAATTTTCATCACCTATCTTTACCTGAAACATCAAAGATCATGGTTACACCAAATCACATTTCCTGATCATAATCATACTAATAACTTCATCTTTGCACCACGGCCAAAGATATTCATTTGTATCACCAGTTGGTCATGTTCATCTCAACAAATATTCATCTTTACACTACTGGCCAAAGATATTCAACAACATGTCATCTTTGCACTACGGGCCAAAGATATTCATCAACAATTCATCTTTGCACTACAGGCCAAAAATATTCATCAATAATTCATATTTGCACTACAAGCCAAATATATTCATCAAAAATTCATCTTTGCACTATAGGCTAAAGATATTCATCAATAATTCATCTTTGCACTACAGGCCAAAGATATTCATCAACGGTTCATATTTGCACTACAGGCCAAATATATTCATATCTCAAAGAAATATATAATCATTTCAGAATTTATATAAATAATAATTATAACCATGTTGATCAATTCACCTTTGCACTTAAGCTAAAGATATTCACTTATAAATTTAATAATCATGATCATACCAGTCACCAATTCAACTTTACACTACTGGCCAAAAAGAACTCGTAGTCATGATCATACCAAAAATCTACCCATCTTTAAACTCAAGTCAAAGAGAAATATTATCATTAAGGTTATAAAAATATTATATATGATAATAAAAATAATATGATCAAAACATGAATTTAATATCAAGAGTAAGATTCATAAATCAACGATAATTTGGTTAGAAAAAAGAAACTAATTTTGTCATAAATAGTAGCTCGTAAATAGTAACCCATGAATAGTAACTTCGTGAATAGTAACTCATGAATAGTAACTCGTGAATAGTAAACCCGACACAAAAAGGTAGAAATTTCACAATAAAATCCATACCAATATTTCTGTATAATGATATTAAAAGAATAACATTTCTTAAATTTATAAATAATTTATTTTAATTGTTTACACTTTACTAAAATAATGCATTTAATCATTCTAAAATGCCAAACTCATAAGATTTCATCACCAATAACCAAAACCCTCATCAAAAATCTGCATACACCTCATATAGGATTCTCAACTCATAAAATCCTATTTTCCAATTTTCTTACTTCACATAACATATTTAATTTATTTACTAATAATTAGACCATTTCCATGAAAAATACCAAATCAGTTCCAAAAATATTTCTTTTCTGGGATTTAGCAGAATATAGTCCCATATTGAACATATATTTTTCTCAGAATTTTTAAAATTCATTTACTATTTTTCATATAGCTAAAACCGCTGAATATTTAGACATTTATCAAAAATTGTACTTTTGTCTAAAAATTCTGAAATTCACAGAGTATACTCCTATCATATACATGTACTCCCAATAAAAATTTCATCAATTTTAGAGTAAACCACAAGGAGTTATAAGCGGTTACTTTTAAAATAGTCTTTTCTCATAAAATTCATAACTCTTAATCTATACATCCAAAAATCACCATTTTTGGACACAATCAAGAAAACTCATCAAAATATCATTTCAAATTTTTCCAGAATTTTTGAAGGTCAGAAAAATTATGAAACTGAAAAATATAACAACCCTTAAAATTCCTTACTATCCCTTACCTCAAAATATCAGTACTTCTGGTCGGAATACCGGTATAAGGCTGAAAGAAACTTGCTCTGATGAATAGAAACTCTCAAAGTATCTAAATACTCACAAATACACTCAATAATCTAGAGAGAGAAAGAGAGAAAATTTGTTTCTGGTGTAATTTTTAATTCTAACTTAGCCCTCTATTTATAGGAAAATATTAGCACGCCGAAGCAGACTTAACCTGCAACCTGATGGCTTTACCTGCTACTATTCCCACCCACCACATTTGAATAAAAATCTCAGCACATTTCTTCACCAACCAAGAGTGGGGCCCACCAATTCTAGAATTTTCCACCAAAATGATAAACTCCAAAAATTCAATAATTTCTGAACCAGTCATATCGTAAAATTCATAACAAATCATTCGTTCATTTTTAATGGTTCAAAATTTGTGGACGTATACTCAACTTATATATGTATAACATATCCAAAAATTACCACGATCCAACGGTCGGATTAAAAATTATATCCCCTGCAAAATATCTCAAAAATCCTAATTTGATTTTTAATACCTCCATTCCGACAAAAATACTGATAAAACACCTCAACATTAACTCTTTCATTTTTAACCACAAAAATATATCTAACATTTATATCCACATAAAATAAATATTTTCTTATCATATGAATCAATAATTAATTATTCACAAATAATATTACAGAATCACATTTATGACAACGAGGCCGTTTCTAGGAAAGAGGGGGCTTTCCGATAAAGATTTCTCCTTACTGGCGCGCAATTAGGTGACCAAACCTTTCCTTAGACAGAACTTTCTAGACATTGCCAATAATTCTATCTAATAATATTATTCAAATAATATGAATTATAGATCTGATAATGGGAAATACTGTGCAGTAACAATTATTGAACAACAATAATATAAAATATCAACGCAGCAATTATTGAATCAATAAAATAAAATATTGAACAGTAATTACTGTGAGAATTATTCAGTAGTGCCTTCTTACGTAAGAATCAATAATTTCAAAAATATTGTGCAATACCGTGTGCTACTGTGCAATGACGCGTATTACTGTATTTTAACCACCGGGTATTCCAACATTGTTAACGGTAACAACTACGCCGTTAATTATAAAAATTTAATTTTTTGTCGTTATCTTCATTCGACAGTTATTCGTTATGGGGCCCACAAATAGTTGCGCCGTCGTACGAATATTCCCCGACAGAAAAAATATTCTACGACCAAACGAATATTCCCCGACAACAATGATTATTTTATAACCACTTGCTTATTTTGAAAAATTTTCACATTTCACCAATAACTTTAAACTTTTATCAATTTAACCATTTACTGAATAGTAATTATAAGAAAAAATGAATACTTTTATTTCATAAAATTCGGGGTCTTACATAACAGGTGAGAGTGAGAAAGAAGAGGAAGAAGAAGTACCTGAGGAGAATTTATTAGAGGTATTATATGATCAAAATGTAGGATTACAAAATCGTATTCATGAGTTAGAAAAGCAGGCTGAAGAACGATAGGCGGTTGTAGAGCAAAAGGATGCAACAATTCAAGCTTATGTTACCCGATATGTGATGCTTGAACAAAAGCATTCTTTGGCAGAGTATAAGATGATAAAGATGGAATTTGAGCTGAAAGAATAAAAAACTGAACGAGTGAGAATAAGTAATGCATGGGCAAAAGCCGCACGACACGTGGATATTGTGGAAAGAGATATCCGATCTAAGAAGGCTAAAATAGATGATATAAATTTCTCTTTTTAAAAAGCAATTGGGAGAACCCAACATCGAGTTTTGAATTACCCTGTACAGAGCGATCAACCTGAATTCGATATGGATCGAAGATTGATGATTCGGATCATGAATCAGGAGTACGACGAGGCAGTTGAGGGAGGAATATGTCCTATAAAAAAGTATATTCCAACGGTAGTGATGACGCCAAATGCTGCCCCAGACAAGTTAAAGCCGGGTAATTCGAGGGATGGCGGTTGTCATGACTTCCCAACAAATGAGGAACCCAAATGAAGTTATCATGGGAGATGAGCAATGGAGAAATCATGATGATCAGAGAGATAGAATCTGAAATGAAAGCAGGGTATTCTCAACTCTTCGAAATACCAGGTACGTAAATTTCGGGGACGAAATTTTATAAGAGGGGAGGTTGTAAGACCCCAACTTTTTAATGAATAAAATCGAATTTCCTCTATTTATTATTGTGAATAATAAAGTGTTAATTTGATATAATACTTTGGTTATGGGTGAAATGTGAAATTTTTTTAAAATAAGCAAGTGGTTATAAAATAATCATTATTGTCAGGGAATATTAGTTTGGTCGTGGAATATTCTTTCTGTCGAGGAATATTCGTACGACGGTGCAGCTATTTGTGGGCCCCATAACGGAAAACGGTCGGATGAAGATAACGACAAAAATTGAGTTTTTATAATTAACGGCGTAGTTGTTACCGTTAACACTGTTGGAATACCCGGTGGTTAAAATACAGTAATACGCGTTATTGCACAGTAGCACATAGTATTGCACAGTATTTTTGAAATTATTGATTCTTACGTAAGAAGACACTACAGAATAATTGTCACAGTAATTACTGTTCAAATATTTTATTTTATTGATTCAATAATTGCTGTGTTGATATTTTATATTATTGTTGTTTCAATAATTGTCACTGCACAGTATCTCCATTATCAGATCAATAATTCATATTATTTGAATAATATTCTTAGATAGCATTATTGGCAATGTCTAGAAAGTTATGTCAAGGAGAGGTTTGGTCACCTAATTGCGCGCCAGTAAGGAGAAATCCTTATCGGAAAGCCCCCTCTTTCCTGGGAACTGTCTAGTTGTCATTATTGTGATTCTGTAATATTATTTGTGAATAATTAATTATTGATTTATATGATAAGGAAATATTTATTTGATGCGGATATAAATGATGGATTTATTTATGTGGTTATTAATGAAGGAATTATTGTTGAGGTGTTTTATCAGTATTTTGTCGGATTGGAGGTATTAAAAGATCAAATCGGTGTTCTTACAGCTTTATTGTGTGACTTATAATATTTAATCCGACCGTTGGATCGTTGCGATTTTTGGATATGTTATACATATATAAGTTGAGTATATGTCCACAAATTTTGAACCGTTAAAAATGAACGTATAATTTGTTATGAATTTTAAGAGGTGACTGATTCGGAAATTAGGTTTATAAATAATTTTGGTAGAAAATTCTAGAAATGGGTGGGCCCCACTTTTGGTTGTTGGGGAAAATGGCTGATTTTTGGTGGGTAGAATAGTAGCAGGTAAAGCCATCAGGTTATAGGTCAAGTCTGCTTCGGCGTACTAACATTTTCCTATAAATAGAGGGCTAAGTTAGAATTGAAAATCACACCAGAATTCATAAGTTTTCTCTCTTTTTCTCTCTAGATTATCGAGTGTATTTTGTGAGTATTTAGATACTTGATAAGTTGCTATTCATCAGTGCAAGTTTTCTTCAGCGTCATATCCGATATCTAGTAGAAGTATTGCTCTTTTGAGGTAAGGGATAGTAAGGGATATTAAGGGATGTTATATTCTTCATAATGATGTTATTCTTTTAATATCATTATACTGACATATTGGTATGGATCTTATTGTGGAATTTTTACCTTTTTGAGTCGGGGTTACTATTCACGTATACGATACTATTCATGTATATGGCACTATTTACGTATATGACATTATTTACGTATATGGTACTATGTACGAATACGAAGTACTATTCACGAGTTACTATTCATGAATTACTATTCACGAGTTACTATTCATGAGTTACTATTCACGAGTTACTATTCACGGGTACTATTCATAATAAAAAAAATTGATTTCTTTTTCTGACCAAATTATCGTTGATTTATGATTGGTGCTCTTGAAAATAAATACAGTTGTTGATTATATTATTTTTATTATCATATATAACATTTTTCTAGCCCTGATATTGAATTTCTCTTTCACTTGAGTGTAAAGATGGGTAAATTATTGGTATGATCGTGACTGAGGAATATCTTTGGCCTGTAGTGCAAAGATAAATTGTTAACTGGTATGATCATAACCATTGAATTTATAATTGAATATCTTTAGCTTAAGTGTAAAGATGAATTGATTAACATGGTTATAATTATTGTTTATATAAATTCTGAAATAATTATATATTTCTTTGAGATATGAATATATTTGGCTTGCATTGCAAATATGAACTGTTGTGGAATATCTTTGGCCTGTAGTGCAAAGATGAATTATTGATGAATATCTTTGGCCTATAGTGCAAAGATGACCTGTTGTTGAATATCTTTTGCCTGTAGTGCAAAGATGAAATGATAATGAATATCTTTAGCCTATAGTGCGAAGATGAATTATTGATGAATATTTTTGGCTCGTAATGCAAAGATGACTTGTTGTAGAATATCTTTGGCCTGTAGTGAAAACATGAGTTGTTGATGAATATATCTTTGGCTCGTAATGCAAAGATGACCTGTTGTTGAATATCTTTGGCATGTAGTGCAAAGATGACTTGTTGATGAATATTTTTAGCCGTAGTGCAAAGATGAATTTATTAGTATGATTATAAACATGAACTGTGATTTGGTATAACCATGATCTTTGATGTTTCAGGTGATGAAAATTATCTTTGTCCTGGATGAGAAAAAGAATTTAGAACTACAATTACGATTATGAGTTATACATGTGATTGTGGACAGGAATTGTTAATTAATGTTATAGGGATAAAACATTGTTGGTGGACTTTTAACATGGAGAAGATAATACATTTTATGGTCTATTTAACTCTTCTAATGGATTGCTCGTTCCGCTGCAATTATGGTTGAAAAGTTTTATCATCTACCATATGTTCTAAATCTCTGATTTATTACTGATGAAGGCTATTGATAATTTAATTATCTTTAGTCATGATATTCTTTACTGGGCTAGTTGTGCTCACCCTTTTGCTTCATAATTTCTTTCAGGTAATACGAGTGTAGCTTGGTCGAGTGGGGGTAACAGGGGAATAGAACGGTAGTCTCTAACTGTGGAGTTCTCCCTAAGCAGTATAGAAAAGTTTATTTAATAGTTATATTTGGTGAATCCAATAGGGTAAGGTGTACCAAACGTTGGAAGGGTGTTTTGCCACTATCATACATGATGTCTAACGACATACAATCTTGTGTCATCATAAGACAGGGTTGTGCACATCCACTTACAGAGTATATCTACGAGCACTACCTATATAATCTTGGTATTTGTTTGGAGTATAATTCTCAATTAGAGACAGTGGAGATAATTATATGTCAAAAGAAGACTCATCATTGGGAAGAATATGATAGTAATCTTATCGTTTTTCTTTGGGGTCTATTGGGTCAACCAAGGATAATTTTGTAGCCATATGATATCTACCATAACCTAGACGCATGGCCTCCCATGTACGAAGGTTTCCTTGAGCACTTTCCAAATATTCTAATTTCTTAAACAGTTTTCGACTATACCTTTATGTAAGGTGTCATTATGAGGTGTTGTCCACGGTTGGGACATGAGTCACAGTTGGTATATATTTGTATTTAAACTCACAGTTTAAGTGGTGTCGTATCTTGCACGACAATTGTTTGCAGTTATTTTCTATACCATGTATTTGGCGACTCATAATGGGTTGGATGGATTGGACCTATTTTGGGGACGTCACATTAAATTTCCTCTATTTATTATTTTGAAAATAGTAAAGGTTGATTTGATTAATGTGGTTAGTTATGGGTAAAATGCGCAAATATCTCAAATAAGCAAGTGGTTATAAAATATTCATTGTTATCGGAGAATATTCTTTTGGTCGTGGAATATTCGTACGACGGCGCAGTCTTTTGTGGGCCCCATAACGGAAAGCGATTGGATGAAAAAAAACGACAAGTATAAGTTGTTTATAAATAACGGCGTAGTTGTTACCGTTAATACTGTTGGAATACCCGGTGGTTAAAACACAGTTATACGCGTTGTTGCACATTAGCACACGGTATTGCACCAATTATTGATTCTTACGTAAGAAGGCACTACTCAATAATTGTTACAGTAATTACTGTTCAATATTTTATTTCATTGATTCAATAATTGCTACGTTGATATTTTATATTACTGTTGTTTTAATAATCGTCATTACACGGTATTTTTTATTGTCGGAGCAATAATTCATATTATCTGAATAATATTATTAGATAACATTATTGGCAATGTCTAGAAAGTTCTGTCTAAGGAGAGGTTTGGTCACCTAATTGCACGCCAGTAAGGAGAAATCCTTATTGGAAAGCCCCCTCTTTCTTGGGAACGGCCTGGTTGCCAGTATTGTGATTCTGTAATATTATTTGTGAATAATTAATTATTGATTTATATGATAAGAAAAATATTCATTTTATGTGGATATAGATGGAGAATATTTTTAGAGTAACAATTGTTGAAAATTGATATTTTATCTTTTCTGATAAAATAATTTATTATTATATTTTAATAATATAATAATGGTGATATTTTTACAATGAATGTGGTATATATGAGTAAATGAGGAGGAGGAGTATTTTTGTTGCAATAAATACTAAAAACATGTTAAACATGTTGGTGGACCCATTTCTTGACTGAAATTTAATTATAGCATGTAGAATCGCCCGTTTGTGGATTTCGGTCAATTTCTGTTTGGAATTTGGAAAAACTTTCTTCTGCAAAGTTGTAAAGAATGGAATTTCTATGGAAAATACATAAGGTTCGAATTTTTCTGACAAAAGGGCTATTTATTATGAATTATTGAAGTTCCGGATTAGTTGATTATTATTATTTTTTGGAGTTTTAAATAACTTTTATATGAAAAATGTTTTTGGCAAGTTTGGCACATGTGTGGCTGATATTTTGGATCAATGAAGGTGTGCGTAAGAATTTATAATATATATATATATATATATATATATATATATATATATATATATATATATATATTATTATATTAAATTTTCTGCTTTAGTGTTCTAAGCATTTTCCTATAAATAGTGTGCTTAGGTTAGAATTGAATCACACCAGAAATAAGTTTTCTCTCTCTTTCTCTCTCTATAATATCGAGCGTATTTTTGTGAGTATTTTAGTACTTTGAGTATTGCTATACGGTGCAAGTTCTTTCAACACTATATCCAGTATTTCTGTCAGAAGTACTATTCTTTTGAGGTAAGGGATGTTATTTTCTTCGTAAATGATATTATTTCTTTCAATATCATTATGTCAAAATATTGGTTTGAATTTTTTTATCAAATTTAGAACTTTTTGTGTCGGGGTTACTATTCACGTATGCGTTACTATTCACGTATACGGCACTATTCACAAATACGACACTATTCACAGAAAAATTAAATTTTTGTTTTTCCTCCAAAATATCTATTATGGATACTAGCTTTGATTGTATCCATGTTTTGATCACTCTTGAGTTTTACTCCACTATGATTATTTATGAGGTATTTTTGGACATGGATAAATCGAAATACGAATCCTTAATATTTGTTATTTTGTTTCACTGGATTCGTTTTCTTTAAAATATTTTTTATCATCCTTAGTCCTAAATGATGATATTACTGAATATCTTTGGCCTATAGTGCAAAGATGAATGATTTATGGTGAATATCTTTGGCCCGTAGTGCAAAGATGAACAGGTGTTTAGATGAACATGACCAACTGATGAATATCTTTGTCCTGTAGTGCAAAGATGAATATTTGATTCCAGATATATGTTGATTGATGTTATAGGGATAAAATATTGACGATGGACTTTTAAATTCATATATAGAAGATAGTAGACTTTATTCTCTATTTAACTCTTCTAATGAATTATTATATTCTATTAGATTTTTTCCTGTTGATTTAAAACTTGTTGTCTATTATATTCTATTAGATTTTTTCCTGTTGAAGACTAACGATAATTTGTTCTATATTATCTTGGTCATAATATTCTTTACTGGGCTAGCTGAACTCACCCTTTTCCTTTTTATTCTATTTTTCTTCTCAAGAGGCGAGAATGTAGCGAGTACTAGTCGGGGTATGGAATGAAGGTTCTAGAAAGTCGTTTTAGTAGTCCTCACCATTTTTGTAAAATAATGTATCAATAATTATAATGAGGACTTATTTGAGTGTGGATATTGTCTAGATGACAATATTTGTATTTAAACTCACAGTTTTTATGTTGTATTAATAAAGTTGTAGTTGTTTCTGTACCATGTATTTTGATGACTCAGAATGGGTGTTGTATACCTATTTTGGGGGCGTCACAAAAGTCATAGCCTATGCCTCGCGACAACTCAAAGAATATAAGAGGAATTATCCTACTCATGATCTAGAGTTTGCAGTTGTTGTCTTTGCACTTAAAATTTGGAGGCATCACTTGTATGGGGAGAAAGTGGAGATCTTTACGGATCATAAAAGCCTCAAATATTTCTTCACTCAAAAGGAACTCAACATGCGACAACGATGTTGGCTTGAACTGAGAATGTTAACAGTGGAGTAAATGAGACCGTGGAGACGTCTGTACTCACCAACGAGGAGAACGTGCAACAGGCTGGCAATATTCCTCCTGTAAATAACACCATTGAGCAGACGATGAACGACGGGATGTTTAGAAGCTTTTTGCAATTCATGCAAAACCAGACGAGGGAGACTCGTGTACAAAATACGGGTGGAAATGATAGCAACGCGCGGCTTGTCACAGCCAAGCAGTTCAAAGAATTAGGACCACCAAAATTTATTGGAAAGCCGGATCCAATCAAGGCAAAGACGTAGGTTAAACAAATTACCAAGATATTCGATGTCTTGGGATGCACGGAGGAACAGAAGGTTCCATTCACCGCCTTTATGTTCCATGGTGAGGCAGACTACTGGTGGGAGTCTGTGAAACGTACCCAGCCTGCCGCGCTCAGCATGTCTTGGGAGACATTTCAGAAACTTTTCAATGGCAAGTACTTTCCTGAAAGTATTCGCCATATGAAGGAGGTAGAGTTTATTAGATTGGAACAAAACAACATGATGGTGTCCCAGTACGAGGCGAAGTTCGCGGAGTTATCCAGGTTTGCACCTCATTTGGTGGAGAATGAGGAATATATGACGCGGATGTTTCTGAGAGGTTTGAAACCCGGCATACGTCAATATCTCATTTCTCATAAATTTTCTCTCTATTCAGATGTTGTCAACAGGGCTCAATTATTAGAGCGAGATAACGAGTACGGTCAATCGAGGGACCACAACCAGGATCATACCGGTAACAGCAGTCATCAGAACAACGATAACTAGCGGAGAAAGAAGAATACGGACAAGAACGGTAACCACTCTGGTGGTAATCGTGGCCATGAGAATAGAAGAAGTGAGTCGGGAGGAGATTTTAAAAAGAGGAGATTCAACAATGACTATACGAAGACGTCAGCACCAGCAGCAACTGGTTCCAAGGGAGGAGAACGACCACCGGTCATATGCTATAAGTGCGAAAAAGAAGGACATATCAGCCCAAACTGCCCACAATAGTTTAAGGTATGTTATAATTGTGGAAAGGAAGGACATATCGCTCGAGATTGCACTGTAGCGAAACCAAGTCCAGCGGGGATGGTGACTCAAAAGGTTGTCCCAAAAAAGTTAAAGTCAACGATTCCTGGAATGGCGTTTGTCGTAACTGGTCAAAATGCGAGGAACCCAAACGAGGTGATCATGGGTAAGCTAATCACAAATTCTTGTGAAGTTTATACCTTACTAGATACCGGTGCTACCCATTCATTTATCTCTCCTGTTTGTGCTCAACGTTTAAACTTGACTCCGGAGAAATTAGACTTTGACCTATCTGTGGAGACTCCGTTAGGAGAAACTTTCATCACATCCACTGTTTATAAATCTTATTTGATCCAAGTTGGCACCATCACATTACATGTTGACCTTATCTCTTTAAAGATACTTGCTTTTGATGTAATTTTAGGGATTGATTGGTTAACTACTCATCATGCCAAAATTGATTATTTTCGTAAGGTTGTTAGTTTTCATATTCCTAATCAACCTATTGTTCGAATTCAAGCAACTAGACCACTAAAATCAATCATTGTTATATCAAGTCATAAAGTCATTCGTTTATTAAAAAACGGATGTCAAGCTTTCTTATCCCATGTTATGGATTTGAATAAAGACACGTCATATTTGAATAATATTCCTGTTGTTAGTGACTTTCCTGACGTATTTCCTGAAGAACTTCCCGGTCTACCCCCGGAACGTGAAGTTGAATTCTTTATTGATCTTGAACCTGGTACAAAGCCCATTTCTAAAATCCCATATCGAATGGCTCCTATTGAACTTCAGGAGTTAAAGGTCCAATTACAAGAGTTGTTGGACATCGATTTCATTCGTCCTAGTACATCTCCTTGGGGTGCTCCTGTTTTATTCGTAAAGAAGAAAGATGGGAGTATGCGACTTTGTATTGATTATCGAGAATTGAACCATGTTACCATCAAGAATAGGTATCCGCTACCTCGTATTGATGACCTATTTGACCAGTTGCAAGGAGCACAATTATTTTCAAAGATCGATCTTCGTTCTGGATATCATCAACTGAAGGTTAAAACTGAGGATATTCTGAAGACTGCCTTCAGAACTCAGTACGGGCATTATAATTCCTAGTCATGTCTTTTGGATTGACTAATGCTCCTGCGGCTTTCATGGATATGATGAACCGAGTATTCAAGGATTATTTGGATCAGTTCGTTGTTGTCTTTATTAATGACATCCTCATATATTCCAAAAGCCGTGAAAATCATGAGCACCATTTGAAGCTGGTACTCCAAAGGCTTCGTAAAAATAAGCTATATGCCAAGTTGAAGAAATGCGTGTTCTGGCTTGAGGAAGTAGCATTCCTTGGTGTCAAAACATGGAGTATCTGTTGACCCGACAAAGATTGAAGCAATACAAAGTTGGGAGCTACCGAAATTGGTGACCAAAGTACGTAGCTTTTTGGGTTTAGCTGGTTATTATCAGAGATTTGTGGAAGGATTTTCTCGAATCGCTACTTCGTTAACTCAACTGACTCGTAAAGATACAAAATTCGTATGGAGCGAGGAATGCGAGAAGAGTTTCCAAGAGCTCAAGATGAGACTCATTTCGGTACCTGTTCTGACAATACCATCTGGTTCAAATGGATTTGTTATCTACAGTGATGCTTCCGGCAAAGGGTTAGGATGTGTTCTCATGCAACGTGGGAAAGTCATAGCCTTTGCCTCGCGACAACTTAAAGAATATGAGAGGAATTATCCTACTCATGATCTAGAATTGGCAGCAGTCGTTTTTGCACTAAAGATCTGGAGGCACTATCTATATAGGGAGAAAGTGGAGATATATTTAGATCATAAAAGCCTCAAATATTTCTTCACCCAAAAGGAACTCAACATGCGGCAACGATGTTGGCTCGAGCTGTTGAAAGATTATGACCACACTATTCAATACCATTCTGGAAAAGCGAACGTGGTAGCTGACGCGTTGAGTAGAAAATCATATGCGGGAACGAGTGCAATGTTATCAACACAAAGGCCCATTTTGTGTGATTTACAAAAGATGAAGATAGAATTCAAGACTCCGGGGACCCATGCAATGATGTCAAGTATACGCATAGTACCAACTTTAATCGATAAAGTAAAAGTTGCTCAAGCCACAGACCCGGAGTTGATGCGTATGTAGAAGAAAGTACAAGAAGGTGTTATTCCAAAAGCAAGAATCGATGAGGAAGGAATACTTCGAGTCCACTCCAGACTTTGTGTTCCTAATGATTCTGATTTAAAGTACAAGATCATGATGGAGGCACATAATACACCATTTGCAATCCATCCTGGAAGTACCGAAATGTATCATGATCTTCGGCATACATTTTAGTGGAACAATATGAAGAGAGAGATTGTAAAGTTTGTCTCGAGGTGTTTAACTTGTCAATGTGTAAAGGCGGAGCATCAAGTGCCAAAGGGTCCATTGCAACCACTTGAGATTCCGAAATGGAAGTGGAAACACATTACCATGGATTTCGTTACTGGTCTTCCCACGGTTTCTCAAGGCATAAATGCTATTTAGATTATTGTTGATAGATTAACCAAGTCTGCTCATTTTTTGTCGATACGGGAGACTTATTCCCTTGAACGTCTTGCTAGTATGTACGTGAATGAGATTATGAGGTTGCATGGCATGCCAGTATCCATTGTTTCGGATCGTGACCCAAGATTCACTTCAAGATTTTGGGTTAGCTTGCAAAAAGCTATGGGCACGAATTTACGGTTCAGTTCGGCATACCATCCTCAAACGGGCGGGCAATCAAAGAAAACTATTCAAACTCTTGAAGATCTATTAAGACTCAATGTCCTAGACTTCAAAGCCAGTTGGGATAAGTATTTACCATTGGTGGAATTCTCCTACAATAACAGTTATCAAGCAAGTATAGGTGTGGCTTCATTCGAAGCATTGTATGGACGAAAGTGTATCTCTCCAATATGTTGGAATGAGGTAGGTGAAGCAACATTGTTTGGACTCAAGTTGGTACGTATGACTATAGAAAAGATTCAAATGATTCGATAACGTATACAAACGGCACAGGATGGACCAAAGAGTTATGCGGATCTTCATCGAAAGGACGTGAAATTTGATATTGGGGATCATGTATTGTTACGTGTTGCTCCATGGAAGGGAGTTACAAGATTCGGGAAGAGAGGAAAGCTCAATCCACGATTTATTGGTCCATTTTAGATTCTTGATTGAGTAGAAAATGTGGCCTACAGACTCGCGTTACCTCTAAGTATGTCTCGTGTTCATAATGTTTTTCACGTATCCGTGCTTCGTAAATATGTGAAAGATCCAAACCACGTTATTGAGTTAGAACCGGACGAGATAGCCGAAGACTTAACGTATGAAGAGGTTCCTGTCAAGATTTTGGATAGGAAAGAGCATGTCTTACGCACAAAGGTCATACCACAAGTTAAGATTTTGTGGAGGAACCATGCTATTGAAGAAATGACCTGGGAGTTAGAAACGAAAATGAAAGCGAGGTATCCTCATCTTTTCAAAACACCAGGTACGTACGTCAATTTCGAGGATAAAATTTCATAAGGAGGGGAGGTTGTAAGACCCCAACATATTATTAATGAAATTAAATTTTCTCTATTTATTATTTTGAAAATAGTAAGGGTTGATTTGATTAATGTGGTTAGTTATGGGTAAAATGCGCAAATATCTCAAATAAGTAAGTGGTTATAAAATATTCATTGTTATCGGAGAATATTCTTTTGGTCGTGGAATATTCGTACGACGGCGCAGTCTTTTGTGGGCCCCATAACGGAAAGCGATTGGATAAAAAAAACGACAAGTATAAGTTGTTTATAAATAACGGCGTAGTTATTACCGTTAATACTGTTGGAATACCCGGTGGTTAAAACACAGTTATACGCGTTGTTGCACATTAGCACACGGTATTGCACCAATTATTGATTCTTACGTAAGAAGGCACTACTCAATAATTGTTACAGTAATTACTGTTCAATATTTTATTTCATTGATTCAATAATTGCTACGTTGATATTTTATATTACTGTTGTTTTAATAATTGTCACTACACAGTATTTTTCATTATCGGAGCAATAATTCATATTATCTGAATAATATTATTAGATAACATTATTGGCAATGTCTAGAAAGTTCTGTCTAAGGAGAGGTTTGGTCACCTAATTGCGCGCTAGTAAGGAGAAATCCTTATTGGAAAGCCCTCTCTTTCCTGGGAACGGCCTGGTTGCCAGTATTATGATTCTGTAATATTATTTGTGAATAATTAATTATTGATTTATATGATAAGAAAAATATTCGTTTTATGTGGATATAGATGGAGAAAATTTTTAAAGTGACAATTGTTAAAAATTGATATTTTATCTTTTCTGATAAAATAATTTATTATTATATTTTAATAATATAATAATGGTGATATTTTTACAATGAATATGGTATATATGAGTAAATGAGGAGGAGTATTTTTATTGCAATAAATACTAAAAGGATGTTAAACATGTTGGTGGACCCATTTCTTGACTGAAATTTGATTATAGCCTGTAGAATTGCCCGTTTATGGATTTCGGTCAATTTTTATTTGGAATTTGAAAAAACTTTCTTCAGCAAAGTTGTAGAGCATAGAATTTTCAATGGAAAAGACATAAGGTTCAAATTTTTCTGACAAAAGGGCTATTTATTATGAATTATTGAAGTTCCGGATTAGTTGATTATTTTTTTTTTGGAGTTTTAAATAACTTTTATATGAAAACGTTTTTGGCAAGTTTGGCACATGTGTGGCTGATATTTTGGATCAATGAAGGTGTGCGTAAAAATTTATAATATATATTATTATTATATTAAATTTTCTACTTTGGTGTTCTAAGCATTTTCCTATAAATAGGGTGTTTAGGTTAGAATTGAAAATCACACCAGAAACAAGTTTTCTCTCTCTTTCTCTCTCTATAATATCGAGCGTATTTTTGTGAGTATTTTAGTACTTTGAGTATTGCTATATTGTCCAAGTTCTTTCAGCACTATATCTAGTATTCCAGTCAGAAGTACTATCCTTTTGAGGTAAGGGATGTTATTTTCTTCGTAAATAATATTATTTCTTTCAATATCATTATGCCGAAATATTGGTCTGAATTTTTTATCAAATTTGAAACTTTTTGTGTCGGGGTTACTATTCACGTATACGGTACTATTCACGTATACGGCACTATTCACGAATACGACACTATTCACAAAAAAATTAAATTTTTATTTTTTTTCCAAAATATCTATTATGGATACTAGCTTTGATTGTATCCATGTTTTGTTCATTCTTGAGTTTTACTCCACTATGATTATTTATGAGGTATTTTTGGACTTGGATAAACCGAAATACGAATCTTTAATATTTATTATTTTGTTTCACTGGATTCGTTTCCTTTAAAATATTTTTCATCATCCTTAGTCCTAAATGATGATATTACTGAATATCTTTGGCCTGCAGTGTAAAGATGAATGATTTCTGATGAATATCTTTGGCCCGTAGTGCAAAGATGAACAGGTGTTTAGATGAGCATGACCAACTGATGAATATCTTTGGCCTGCAGTGCAAAGATGAATATTTGATTCCAGATATATGTTGGTTGATGTTACTGGGATAAAATATTGACGATGGACTTTTAAATTAATCTATAGTAGATAGTAGACTTTATTCTCTATTTAACTCTTCTAATGAATTATTATTTCCGCTGCGAATATTGATTTAAAACTTGTTGTCTATTGTATTCTATTAGATTTTTTTCTGTTGAAGACTAACGATAATTTGTTCTATATTATCTTGGTCATAATATTCTTTACTGGGCTAGTTGAGCTCACCATTTTCCTTTTTGTTCCATTTTTCTTCTCAGGAGGCGAGAATGTAGCGAGTA
Organism: Panax notoginseng; assembly: GCA_016801055.1. Taxonomy (NCBI): domain Eukaryota; kingdom Viridiplantae; phylum Streptophyta; class Magnoliopsida; order Apiales; family Araliaceae; genus Panax; species Panax notoginseng. The sequence goes on from CM029023.1 coordinate 70,795,066, forward strand.
CTAGTCGGGGTATGGAATGAAGGTTCTAGAAAGTCGTTTTAGTAGTCCTTACCATTTTTGTAAAATAATATATCAATAATTGTAATGAGGACTTATTTGAGTGTGGATATTGTCTAGATGACAATATTTATATTTAAACTCACAGTTTTTATGTTGTATTAATAAAGTTGTAGTTGTTTATGTACCATGTATTTTGACGACTTAGAATGGGTGTTGTATACCTATTTTGGGGGCGTCACAAAAGTTATAGCCTATGCCTCGCGACAACTCAAAGAATATGAGAGGAATTATCCTATTCATGATCTAGAATTGGCAGCTGTTGTCTTTGCACTTAAAATTTGGAGGCATTACTTGTATGGGGAGAAAGTGGAGATCTTTACGGATCATAAAAGCCTCAAATATTTCTTCACTCAAAAGGAACTCAACATGCGACAACGACGTTATCTTGAACTATTGAAAGATTATGATCATACCATCCAATACCATCCTGAAAAAGCGAACGTGGTAGCTGACGCATTGAGTAGAAGATCATATGAAAGTACGAGTGCGATATTGTCAACGCAAAGGCCCATTTTGTGTGACTTGCAAAGGATGGAGATAGAGTTCAAGACTTCAGGAACCCATGTGATGATGGCGAATATACGAGTAGAACCGACTTTAATCGATAAATTTAAAGCTGCTCAAGCTACAGACTTGGAGCTGATGTGTATGAGGAAGAAAGTGCAAGAAGGTGCTATGCCGGAAGCAAGAATCGATGAAGAAGGAATACTTCTAATCAACTCCAGACTTTGTGCTCCTAACGACCCTGATTTAAAGTATAAAATCATGATGGAGGCGCACAACACACCATTTGCAATCCATCTAGGAAGTACCAAAATGTATCATGATCTTCGTCATACATTTTGGTGGAGCAATATGAAGAGAGAGATAGCGATATTTATCTCAAGGTGTCTAACTTGTCAACGAGTTAAAGCGGAGCATCAAGTACCAAAAGGTCCATTGCAACCACTTGAAATTCCAGAGTAGAAGTGGGAGCACATTATCATGGATTTCGTTACTGGTCTTCCCAAGGTTTCTCAAGGCATAGATGCAATTTGGGTCATTGCTGATAGTCTGCTCACTTCTTACCTATACGAGAAACTTATACGCTTGAATGTCTTGCTCATATGTACATAAACGTGGTTGTAAGATTGCATGGTATGCCAGTATCCATAGTGTTTGATCGAGACCCAAGATTCACTTCACGATTTTGGGTTAGTTTACAAAAAAGCTATGGGCACAGATTTACGATTTAGCTCGACATATCATCCTCAGACAGATGGAGAGTCGGAGAGAACTATTCAAACTCTTGAAGATCTATTAAGACTCTATGTCCTTGATTTTAAGGGAAGTTGGGACAAGTTCTTACCATTGGTGGAGTTTTCCTACAACAACAGTTATCAAGCAAGTATTGGCATGGCTCCATTTAAGGCGTTGTATGGAAGAAAGTGTCGTTCTCCAGTATGCTGGGATGAGGTGGGTGAAGCAATATTGTTGGGATCGGAGTTGGTACGTATGACTATGAAAAAGATTCAAACGATCCGACAACGTATAAAAACCTCACAAGATCGACAAAAGAGTTATGTTGATCTTCATCGAAAGGACGTGGAATTCGATATAGGAGATCATGTGTTGTTACGTGTTGGTCCATGGAAAGGAGTTACGAGATTTGGAAAGAGAGGAAAGCTCAATCCTCGATTCATCGGCCCATTTTTAATCCTCGATCGAGTAGGAACTGTGGCCTATAGACTCGCTTTACCGCCAAGTATGTCTTGTGTTCATAACGTTTTTCACATATCCATGTTACGTAAATATGTGGAAGACCTGAACCACATTATTGAGTTAGAACCGGACGAAATAGCGGAAGATTTGACGTATGAAGAGGTTCATGTTCAAAACTTGGATAAGAAGGAACATATTCTACACTCCAAGGTTATACCTCAAGTCAAAGTTTTGTGGAGAAACCACGATGTTGAGGAAATACCTTGGGAGTTAGAATCTGAAATGAAATCAAGATATCCTTACCTCTTCGACATACCATGTACGTACCCTAATTTCGAGGGCGAAATATCATAAGAAGGGGAGGCTGTAAGACCCCAACTTTTATAAAAAAAGATGAATTTTCTATAAATATCATTTTTGAATATTGTGGAATTAATTTGATATAATGTTATAGTTGTGGGTAATATTTATAAATTCAACAAAGTACGCAAGTTGTTATATAATATTCGATTGGTCGGGGAATATTTATTTTAACAAGGAATATTCGTACAACGGCACAATCATTGGTGGACCCCACAACAGAATTATTGTCGGATTGAGAAAACGACAAAAATACTTTATGAAAATAACGGCGAAAGTTTTACCGTTAACTGTTGAAACACCCGGTGTTAAAAGTACAGTAATACGCGTAGTTGCACAGTAGCATACGGTATTGATTATTGATGCTTACGTAAGAAGTCACTCAGTTTTGTTCAATTATTGCTACAGTAATTACTGCATAGTATCTCACGTTATTTGATTCAATTATTGTCAATATTTTATATATTATTAAATCAATAATTGAGATGACAAGTTATTAATATTATTATTTATAATATTAATGATGTCTAGAAGTTCTGTCAAGCAAAGGTTTGGTCACCTAATTGCGCGCCAATAGGGAGAAATCCTTATTGGAAAGCTCCCTCTTTCCTGGGAACGACCTGGTTGATTAATATTGTGAATTATAATAATGATGATAAATTTTGTTTTATTAGTATTATTAATGTAATAAAACAGAATACTTTTATAAAGTTATTCGTTTTATTAGACTAATAGTAAAATCTTTTTAAATAAAACAGAATACTTCTATAAAGTTATCTGTTTTATTAGACAATAATTTGAATATATTATATTTTATTATGCATAGTGTTTGCATAGTGCCTACATAGTGTTTGCATAGTAAAATCTTTTTATATAAAACATAATACTTTTATAAAGTTATTCGTTTTATTATATTATAAATAGAATATATTATATTTTATTGCAAACCAATCTAGACCGTCCGTTTAAAGTAAATCAATCTGGACCGTTTATGAATTAGTTACTATGCAATCCATTCTTCTATAAATAGAAGCTCATTTCTTCATTATTTCTTACGAATTCATTGAAACTCTAGAGAGAGAAAATATAGAGAGAGTTCTTCTTCTATAATCATGAGCGTATTTCTTTAGAGTTTAAGAAAGTTTTGAGTGTAGTGCAAGTTTTCTTCGAGTATATCCTCGCCCTACCAGTCGGAATACTCTTCTTTTACGGTAAGAGATATTATTTGTTGTACTCATAAGGGGTATTCTTTCTTTCTTATTCATGAAGAGAACTTCTGTTATTCCATTCTTAATTATTCTGTTAGAATAACCTGTATACGCGGACTACCCTATACTTGGTGAAATTCTTCTGTTATTCTATTTTTGTTATTATTCTATTGAAACATCATGTCTGTGCGTTTACGCATGACCTGGTTCTGTTATTATTCTGTTGGAACATCCTGTCTGTGCGTTTACGCATGACCTGGTTCCGTTGTTTATTATTCTGTCGGAATATCCTGTCTGTGCTTTTACGCATGACCTGGTTCCATTATTTATTATTCTGTTGGAATAACCTGTCTGTGCGGTCTATCGCATGCCTGGTGATTTCTTTTGTTATTTCATTCTTTATTATACTCAGTTGGTTAAAGTTTGGATTTCTAGACTCCATGAAATTAGTTGAATATCCTTGATATTTGCGCTTCATCTAGTATCTTTTCATGGAAATATTCTTCTGAGCATTCTTGAATTTTACTCCACAAAGAAGTATCATGTTGACAATTTGGACGTTATTGGTTCCTAGATAAATTAATTCTTGAACTTGTTTTAATGAATTCTTATATCATTGTCATCATCCTCATGTTTATATTATGTTGAAAGTCATCTGTGGCCTGTAGTGCATAGATGGACTTGGTATGATTATGACCAGGGATTATTCGGTGTAATCATGACCGTAATGATACAAATGATGTGGAAAAAGTCCTCATTGACCGTAGTACATTGATGGACAGTTGTTGGCATGATCATGACCATTGATGAATACATGAATATCCTTGGCCGTAGTGCAGGAATGATGTGGATTATTTATCAAGCTGAGTCTCAGCGATAAAGGAAATGAAAAACCTTTTAAATCATAGAAGATAGTAGATTTTATTCTCTACTTGACTCTTCTAATGGATTGCTTGCTCTGCTGCAGTTAAACTTGATGTTTGTTATATTTTATCAGTTTAACACTGTTGAAGGCTAATGATAATTTATTATGCATTATCTTAGTCATAATATTTCTTACTGGGCTAGTTGAGCTCACCCTTTTGCTTTCATTGTTCTCTTCAGGAAATGAGAACGTAGCAGGGACTAGTCGGGGAACAGAGTGATGGTCCAGATGATAGCATTAGTAGTCCTCACTATTCTATGAAATAGTGTGATAATAAATGTAATGAGGACCCCATTGAGTTTGTATATTATCTAGATGACAATATTTGTATTAAAACTCATAGCATATGTTTAGTCGTATTTTACACGACTGTTGTATAATTAAGTTGTATTTGAATTTTGTACCATGTATTTGGCGACTCAGAATAGATGATGTATACTTATTTTGGGGGCGTCACAGAAACTGTCGCTATAGGTTATAGCGACACATTTCTGTCGCGATAGGTGTTCTTGAGGCTCAAGAACACTGACAGTCAGTGTTCATGGTGTCTACTTTGACCGTCTGTAACTTGCTGGTCAGATTGTTTTTGGGCAGGGTCTTGTAATGGTCATGTAGTAAGGTTGTAACAATACACAATACAACAACTAACATGGTCATACAACATAAGAACGCGGATCTCTATCCCTTCAAACTCATTGTCAGAGCTTTCTAGGTTTTCTTGGTTACCCAGAAACCCTGTCAGCCTCGAGGGTCCAATTTGAGGCTCAATTTGCTTTAAGTTCTGGTCACGATTAATGTGTTATAATGGTTTAGGGTTGTAGTCCACATGTCAAGGTACAATTATCAATCATCCGGTCAACCTAACTACATCAAAATCATGAGATATGGTTCGGTCAAACATTGTCAGAAATGGTGTTCTTGAGTTTTCTGGGTTTTCCAGAAAACTGCCAACGTGATTGAGTTATCTAGTTTGACCTTAAATAACTTTCATTCTGGTTGTTATCAAGGTGATATAGGAGCATTAATATGTTGTATACATACAATACTATAATCTAAATACATTAACACAAACAACACAGCAAACACATACAAGATCTGGAACCACAAACTTGTTGTCAGACGCTGAAATCCAAATTCTGGGTTACCCAAAATTTGAAAGTCAATACCGAGAAGGCTACTTTGACCATCCACGACTTACAATCTGTTGATTGTTTTGAAGGATTTAAAGGCATGGATCTGGGGTATAACTAACAAGCTATAAACTAGATACAAAAACATCAATAAAACAATTAACACCTGACAGATATGAGACTTGGAAAGTGTTGTCAGACACTGTTCTTGAGTTTCTGGGCTGCCCAGAAACTCTTGGTCATGCTCGGTCAACTGAGTTTGACCATGAATAACTTTTGTTCTGGACATGCTTTAAGCCTAATTTCAAGTCCAGATCAAAGTCCATATAGCATACTACAATTACAAAACATCAAACACACACTACTATAAAACAGTAAATAGACAACGTTTAAAAGACAACGTTTTTTATAAAAAAGTTGTGAAATTTTTTTCCATAATATTTTTTAACAAAATATTGTAGATACATATAAAAAAACGTTATCTATTTATAAAAGGTAATTTTTGATTTTAAATAGATAATGCTTTAAAAAAAAAAAAACGTTGTCTATGGAAAAAACACGGAACTTCAATTTTTTTTTCATTCTACTACTTTCCCGTCTCTGCCCAACTCTGTCTCTCATTTCACCAGCTCAACTCTCTCACTCAGATCTGCAGCACATCTCATTCTCCTCCCTCTCGACTCCCTCTAACCCTAGAAATAGTGGCGACGTAGTAGTGGCGGCAGCGGCGACATAGTGGTGACCTCTCCTTTAACTTTCCTCCGTTATTGCCCAAGTGAGGGTTTTAATTTCCTATTTTTTTCATCTACATTCTCTTTCCTAGGGTTATAACGGAAACTCCAAGGTGGTGATATTCTCGACGTTGAAGCCTCAGCTTCTTCAATGGCGAACCACGTCTCTCTGAAAACCTCGTCTTCTTCGAGAAGTCAACCTTACCAAGGAGGCATACAGTTTCACTAATCGAAGGGACAACAAATCCTTAAAAACCCACTTCTCATAGATTCCATAGTCCAAAAATCAGGCATCAAGAGTACAGATGTAATCCTTGAAATCGGTCCTGGTACCGGTAATCTCACCAAGAAGCTTCTTGAAGCTGGGAAATCCGTTATTGCTATTGAGCTTGATCCTCGTATGGTTCTCGAATTGCAGCGCCGCTTTCAAGGCACCCCCTTTTCTAATCGCCTCAAGGTATACTTTTATGTGTTTCATTTCAGATTTTATTGGTGCAAATTTGTGAATTTATCGTGAAAATCATGAAATCATATGTTTTTGACTGATTTATGGTGTTTACACAAATGGGTTTTGGCTGCTGGAGTGATAAGTACATTGTTCATTTGATTTTTGTTGTTTTATGAGGCAGCTGTTGATAGAAGAATTTATATAAAAAAAATAGTTATAATTTATATGGTTGTACTTTTGATATCGAGATTTTGTGCACATGGAGCATAATGAATATGTATGTACATTACCGGGATGTTTACATTTCAAAGTTTAAAGGAACTTACTAAATTGAAAGTGAAGTTTAGGAAGATTGTAGAAAAGTATAGCCATTTGGCTGAACTTACTAAATTGAATATCGGGCGCAGTTTAGGAGGCTTGTAGAAAAGTATAACCATTTGACTGAATTAGGAATTATCATCCAGAATGGTGGGTTGTTATGTAATTTGATTTAGATACAAGTACTTTAATAAAGTACTGAAATATCATACTCTGCCTTTTGATCTAAATCCTTATTTTTGAATTACATTGCTAAGGGAATGGCTGCAATGGTGAGATTACAATTTTTTTTCCTGTCTGTTTGTTCGTTATGTATCTCTTATTATATTGGTTATAATGTTTCCTTGAACAAATTATAGTTGAAGAAGTACAAAAACTACGATTTTGGGAGGTGCCCTAGAGTTTACTGCTGCGGACAGCCATGCCTTCCAGTTGGTCAATCAGACATTCCGCGTTCAAGTACTGTAAAGATATATTGTCCCAAATGTGAAGATATTTACTATCCTTGATCTAAATACAAAGGCAGTATCCTTATATTGCACCAACTTTGTGAATTTTAGTTTCGATAATAATTATCTAGCTTTGTGCCACTGAATGAATCTAATGTGCCACAGCAAATGCTTTTTATATTTGATTTTGCTTTGAGAACTGCATTCTTCTTTATAGATATATTCCCCTCTTCCAAATATAAGAGCAACTTACTATAAATGTAAAAATTAAGGAGATAGCTTATCATGTGAAATGAGGCACTCACTTGTATATTTATACTTTCAAAAGTTATATTGCTAATTTTGGAACAAAACTAAAAATCATGTTGCTCTTCTACTTTGGATCGGAGGGAGTAAATACTTAAAGTAGCATGTTTACTTCTCTAAGTTCTCTTGTTATTATGCTATTATGTTGATTGCAATTAGGAGTTTGACACTTTTTTCTTTTTAAGTTCTCTTCCTTATGTTTCCATGGACGCAGGAAAGATCTTGGATTTTATAAATATGAGGAGGTGGTGCTACTGCAATAAAAACTAACTGGATAATGCGCGAATACAGTAGTAGTAGTACTACTACTACTAATAATGGTCCTGAGCCCGTAGGCGAGGTAATTAACTACTAGCCTTTTCAATTCTCTTACATATACTAAAACAAATTACACTACATTCATCAAAATGCAATCTGTTTCAACTAGATTTTCTACTTTGATCCCTGCAGTTGGATGATGTACGTCTGTACATGATATACAATACTGATCTTCTCGATTAGCCCCCAGGTGATCTCAGATTTATGTGGCATGAGTCACCTCTCTTTTTCTGATCAATCCATCCTTGTGAACTGCCATAATAGTATAGTAGACTAGAACTAGAAGTTGTTGTTTAAGGAACAATAAGCAATATTAATGTAGTAGAAAAATAAGCGCAGCTACTTTAATAATAGTGGTAAACTTCAGCATGTTTATTTATACTACTAGTCTGTCTTACTAGATGGCTTAGCCTAATAATAATATGTTAATCTCCCCTGTTTGGTTATCTGTTTCCCAATATCTGTAGCAATTTTATTGTCATCTTAATTTTCATAATCAAACGATAAACAGCTGCTCTGTAGTGTTTAAAACCAATGCATCCACCTGCTTGCAATGTAGTTCTAGGGGCCTTGCCAAGTTAATCTGGTTTCTATGCAGATGGTGTACAATGAATTAAGTTGAAATCTGGCATTTAAGTAACATGTACACCACGTTTATCCTTTATCTGTTTTTCTATGCAGAGGGTGTACAATGAATTAGGGGGCATTAAGTTGAACTCAGATTAAAATCCTCCTTTATCTGTCTTGTTATGCCTGTTCTAGACTTCTTCGACTTCTTATTGCTCCTTTATGAGTTAGGTTAGATTTATCCAAATTTCATTTAAGTCTCAACATTTTGCATCATTCATGGTCCATTTTCTTTAGCTGTTAACGTTAGGTGTTTCGTAAGTCAAGTGTTGAATACAATGCATCCATGAAAACTTGTGTGCTGCCTTTTTTTCTGCTTATCAAAGTACAGGTTTTTTCTCATTCTTTGGAATTTGTAATCATATTATGATTCTCTATGTAGAGAGTAAGCTGAAATGCAGACATATGTATGTATATATAGCTGTATAGAGTTTGAATCCAATAAAACTGGCAATTTGATACATGCATTGCAGGGGCTGATCTAATGTCCTTGAACTATATGTTCAGTAACTTCTTATTATGGTATCTGTTACTTATCAGAATTGTAATCATGTAAAAGTTTGAAATGAGGCTTTTATTTTTTCTGCAGAGATAAATTGCTGATATTGGGAAAGCTTGGCCAGTCTTGATTGTTTGCGGAGTAATAGTACCATTATTTTTGTCAGTGATTTGGTTGCTAATGATTTGACATTTTACTGCTGCAATGGCGTGGATTACAGTCTTCATCTTTAACATTCTTATGATATCAGTCAATATGTTATATTACTTAAAAGGTTGGCCTAATAACTAGTTGCTTCTATGTTAAGATTTTGTTTGATTTACCCGCATTGCAGAAGGATATTGGTTATTCAACAAGTTAAACTTGACTCTTACTAATATGAGATCAGTTCAGTTCAATGTGTTGTTTGATTGCAGAATGTTTTGATTGCAGAATCTTGTCTATTGTTTCTTTTGTTGTTCTCAGCTACTGCAGTAATGGTTACTGCACTGGAGGGTCATGTTGAAGCCTTTCATTTACTTGTTTATGTTGGGGCTGATGTGAAGCTAAGTAATAAATCTGGTGAAACAGCTATCGGACTGTCAAAATTATGTCCAAACTGTGATCTATTCGAGAAAGTAATGCTGGAATTTACCCTCGAGAAGGGCAACCACAATGGTGGGGAGTTTCATGCTGATGATATGAACAATCCTTTTAGCGCATTGCAACGAAGTTCTTCTGCTAGCAACAGTAATGAACTTAAAGGTATATCATTACTTCTTAGCTTCAATTTTGAACATATTAGATGATTCATATCAATACAAGGCTCTAAATTTTCAAAAATGAATTAATACATCTGATGTGGTGCACCAAGTATCAACTACTCATTTTTCTGTGTATCATTATAGATGAGCTGAAACCTGATTGCATTTTTCCTGTCCCAGATCATGGTTTGGAACATGGATACTTATAATTTTGTTAACAATTGGGAAGGGCATTCTCATATCATTACAGATGTCCGATTCAAGTCAAATTCAGCTATCTTCGCAGCATCATCTTTTGATAGGACTGTTCAAATATGTGATGAAAATAGAGTAAGTATTTTCATAGGACTGTTCTTTTGATAGGGCTATTTAGGTAGTGCACCACAGCTTAGGTAGTGCTCCACAACTTAATTTTATGGATAGTTTGGTATATTTTGTGGATGTAGTAATTTGAAACTGTAAACGAATGATATTATTGGGATGTATTTTGAATGGTTGATATATTTTGGCTTTAAATTTAAATGAGAATTTAGACCTTTTAGCTATATATCATGGCATTAGCATATTGCAGGTGCATTGGTAATATAGGTGAATCACAACATTTTTTTTTCTTTTTTTTTATTTATCTACAACATTTTAAAAATGTTGTATAAATTAGTTAAAAACGTTGTCTGATATACTAAACAACGTTTTTAACCAAAAAACGTTGTGGAATCATACCTTCTACAATGTTTTTAAGCATCTGCTAATTTATGGAAAACAAATCTATAACGTTTTTTTCTTAAAAACGTTGTGTAATGTGCTTAACTACAACGTTTTAAAAACGTTGTGTAAGGGTGTCAAATAGACAACACCCTTAACCACGACGTTTTTCTTACATAAACCACAACGTTTTTTTCGCGTTGTCTATTTACTGTTTTGTAGTAGTGACACAAAACCATTAACAGGCTAAGATCTATGGCCTCTGACATATGGTTGTCACACAACAAAATAATTTTTTTTCAGAATTTTAAAAACTTCAAATTCGGGTACTTTGATGTTATGGATCTAGGATCTAACAACCCAGATCACTAAATAACATTTTATTACACAACATTAAAAAACAAACAACAAGATCTAACATCAGATCATAAAAAATTTAAATTCTAGGGTTTATACATTTATGCTTTGATTTCTTGAATCTGAGCTTTAGATGTGTTATGGTTGTTGGTGGGGCTTGAATTCTGACTGATCTAGCACTAAAATTTCGTGGGCTTGAGGAGAGAGAGAGTTGGTTGAGAGCTTGGTGTACAAAAATGGGCTAAAATGAACATTCTCTCTTTCATTCTATATATATATATATATATATATATATATATATATATATATATATATATATATATATATATATATATATATATATGATAATACAATGTAGATGGCTGAGTTGTTGCTGATTTGCTGAGATTTTGGCACATGGGGTTGGTAGAAGTTGGCCAACCACTCAATTATTGCTAGATATTCAAGAAAGCTTCAATTATCCTATAGGGGCATTTTGGTCAATGGCCTTATGATTTTAATGGCACTATGGTCTTTTGGCAAACCCGCAGGGTTTAACCCTAAGGTTTAGCACAAATAATTTGTAGGATGTCTAATATAGGGTTTGATAATGTAACATTTTAGTTTCTAAAAATAAAATTTAGAAATCTCTAATTAGATTAGGTTTACTAATTATATTATACATGAACATTAGGGTAATATTTACTAATTATAGTTAACCTGGCTAATTTAGCAATTAGGGTTTACAATTAGTAATTAGGTTTTTAAAATTACTAATTAGGGTTTGCACAAAAATAAAAATAATATTAGTTTCTAATTTTTGCAAATTAGGGTTTCTTAATCGTGTTTAATTTTCTAATTACATTATACATGAACATTAGGATTTTAATGTCCACTAATTAGCATTTAGCTTGCAATTAACAATTAGGGTTACCAATTTAGCAAATTAGGGTTACTAATTTATAAATTAGGGTTTCTAGCTAATTAGGATTTCCTAATTTAGAAAATTAGGTTTTTCCTAACTAATATAAAAACATATAACAGCTGTCATTAGACACATTATCACAGCATCACGACTACATAATGACTTAACAAAATGTTAAAGTCGTAATTGACTTTCGAATTAGGGTTTATCAATAATTCTAGGATTTTAGCGTGAAATACCATAATTGACCAATTATTGTCAATATACACAAACAGTACATATTTATATCACTGAAAAATCAAAATATAATTAATATTATATTATTATTCTCATTCCTTGATAAAAATCCAAAATTAGGGTTTGGATTCCATATTTGATTTATCTGGCATATATACCTTTATTAATTAAGTTAAAAAAATTAACTTAATTAATATAAATTAAATTCATATAATAAAATAAAATAATTATTATAATAATTCTAATAACCATTTCATATATTATTTACATAATATAAAATTATATTTTCATGGAAAATAATTAATAAAAATATTTCTACTATAAAATTAATTATTATAAGAATATAGTTTATAATGTGCAATAATTCTAAAATAAAATTATTTGCAAACATTCATGTAATAAATATATTTTTATTTATTACATAATTACATACGCTTTATCTTGTACAAATCCTCATCTTTAAAAAAAAAATTATACGCTAAATTTCTGATTTAATTTTATAGAAAATATTGGGTTATTACAAATTCAAATTCAAAATAATAATTCAAATTCAAATATTCAAATTCAAATCTTCATCTCTCTCATAGTAGCCCTCTCCTCCGCTACTCCGCTACTCCGCCACTACTCCGTCGCGAATCTCCTTCTTCACAGGTTGCCTTCTTCAGAATCATCTCGCATGGCGATCACGGTCCCTGAATGTGTAATTCGATGTCCATAAATACTTGACCACCGCGAGTCCAACGTAGAATGGAATGTAGAATGCCATAGCGGATTCTGGCTCCAAGGTTCTGCAATGATAATTCATCATACGGTTGTGGTAAATAATCTCCAAAGCAAACTGATCTATCTAATACCATGTATCGGCAAGATTCTCCGGCACGACTCCGGAAATTCCAATTCCAATTCCAATTTCATGTCCAAAGGAAAATAAGAACACTGCATAGGAAAGAGAGAGATAAGAGAGTGATGTTTAATGTAATGTTGATAACCAAATATTCGTACCAAGGTAACCAAACTTTTATACCAAGGTAACCAAACCTTTATACTAAGATAACCAATCTACCTCCACGCTCGCTGCAGTATGAATTGTTTACCTTGGTCTGAAAGTTTGGCAACCAACTGCATGAAGGTTTGGCTACCAACTGCATCACATTAAAAATAAATTCGTAACTAAATAAAACTGAATTGGTTACCTAGGTATGAAGGTTTGGCTACCTACTGCATGAAGGTTTGGCTACCAATTGCATCACATTCAAAATAAATTGGTAACCTAATAACACTGAATTGGTTACCTTGGTATGAATATTTGGCTACCAACTGCACTATGAAAAAATTGCAAGTGTGGATGTGGAATGGTTACTACCTTGGTGTGAAAGTTTGGTTACCAACTGCACTATGAAAAAACTGAAGGTGTGGAGGTGGATTGATTACCTTGGTATGACAATTTGGTTACCTTGGTATGAATGTGACGCCCCCAAAAAAAGGTATACATCACCCATCTTGGGTCGTCAGATACATAGTACAGAATACAAATACAACTTAATAATACAACTGTCGGGTACAATACGACAAAACATAAACTGTGAGTTTGAATACAAATATTATCTTCTAGAGAGTATTCATACTCAAAAAGAGTCCTCATTACATTTATTAACACACCATTACATAGAATAGTGAGGACTACTAACTAATACTATCATTCGGACCATCACTCCGTACCCCGACTTGTCCCAGCTACGTTCTCATTTCCTGAAGAGAACAGTGAAAGAAAGGGTGAGCTCAACTAGCCCAGTAAGAAATATTATGACTAAGATAATGCAGAATAAATTATCATTAGCCTTCAACAATGTTAAACTGATAAAATATAATAGACATCAAGTTTAACTGTAGCGGAATAAGCAATCCATTAAAAGAGTCAAGTAGAAAATAAACTCTACTATCTTTTATGATTTAAAAGATTTTCCAACACTTTGATCGCTGAGACTCAGCTTCATAAAATAATCCACATCATCGAATCACCCCTGCACTACGGCCAAGGATATTCGTATATTCATTAATGGTCATGATCATGCCAACAACTGTCCATCAATGCACTACGGGCCAATGAGGACTTTTACCACATCATTCGTAACATTACGGTCATGATTACACCGAATAATCCCTGGTCATAATCATACCAAGTCCATCTATGCACTACAGGCCACAGATGACTTTCAACAGAATATAAACATGAGGATGATGACAATGATATAAGAATTCAATAAAACAAGTTCAAGAATTAATTTATCCAAGAATTAACAACGTCCAAATTGTCAACATGATACTACTTTGTGGAGTAAAATTCAAGAATGATCAGGAGAATATTTTCATGAATAGATACTGGATGAAACGCAATTATCAAGGATATTTCACAAATTTCATGGAGTATAGAAGTCAAAACTTAACCAACTGAGTACAATAAAGAATGGAATAACAAAAGAAATCACCATGCATGCGATAGACCGCACAGACAGGTTATTCCAACAGAATAATAAATAATGGAACCAGGTCCGGCGTAAACGCACAGACAGGATATTCCGACAGAATAATAAAGAACAGTATAATAAATAATAGAACCAGGTCCGGTGTAAAACACACAGACAGGATGTTCCAACAGAATAATAATAAAAACGGAACCAGGTCCGGTGTAAAACACACAGACAGGATGTTCCAACAGAATAATAATAAAAACGGAACCAGGTCCGGTGTAAAACACACAGACAGGATGTTCCAACAGAATAATAGAAGAATGTCACCAAGTATAGGGTAGATCCGCGTATACAGGTTATTCCAACAGAATAATAAGAAATGGAATAACAGAAATTCTCTTCTTGAATACAAAAGAATAATATCCCTTACCGTTTTAAAGAAGAGCTGAAGTAAGGAAGTAGTTAAGTAGCAGAATACTCTTCTTCTCTCTCTCTATAGTTTCTCTCTATAGTTTCTCTCTCTAGAGTTCAGTGAATTCGTAAGAAATAATGAAGGAATGAGCTGCTATTTATAGAAAAATAGAATGCATAGTAACTAATCCATGAACGGTCCAGATTGATTACTTTAATCTGACGGTCCATATTTAAAGAAAAATCTTTTAAATAAAATAAAATATATTCTATTTATAGAATAACTTTAATAAAGTATTTTGTTTTATATAAAAAGATGTTTCTGTTTTATTACGTTAATAATACGAATAAAACAAAACGTCATTATCGCTAAATAATTCATATTATTAACTGACAATAATAGAATCAAACTGAGTGACTTCTCACATAAGCATTAATAATCAATACCGTGTGCTACTATGCAACCACACGTATTACTGTACTTTTACTACCGAGTAGTTCAACAGTAACAATGGTAAAATTTCCGCCGTTATTTTTATAGAAAGATAATTCTGTCGTTTTCTCCATCCGACAATAATTCCGTTGTGGGGTCCACCAATGATTGTGCCGTCGTACGAATATTCCCGACAAAAAGAATATTCTCCGACCAAACGAATATTTTATAACAACTTGCTTACTTTGCAAAATTTATAAATATTACCCACAACTATAACATTATATCAAATTAACTCCATAATATTCAAAAATGATATTTATAGAAAATTTATCTTTATTTATAAAAGTTAGGGTCTTACAACCTCCCCTTCTTATGAAATTTCGCCCTCGAAATTAGGGTACGTACCTGGTATGTCGAAGAGGTAAGGATACCTTGATTTCATTTCTGATTCTAACTCCCAAGTCATTTCCTCAACATCGTGGTTTCTCCACAAAACTTTGACTTGAGGTATAACCTTGGAGCGTAGAATATGTTCCTTCTTATCCAAGATTTGAACAGGAACTTCTTCATACGTCAAATCCTCCGCTATTTCGTCCGGTTCTAACTCAATAATGTGGTTCGGGTCTTCCACATATTTGCGTAACATTGATATGTGAAAAACGTTATGAACACGAGACATACTTGGCGGTAAAGCGAGTCTATAAGCCACAGTTCCTACTCGATCGAGGATTAAAAATGGACCGATGAATCGAGGATTTAGCTTTCCTCTCTTTCCAAATCTTGTAACTCCTTTCCATGGAGCAACACGTAAGAACACATGATCTCCTACATCAAATTCCACGTCCTTTCGATGAAGATCAGCATAACTCTTTTGTCGATCTTGTGAGGTTTTTATACGTTGTCGGATCGTTTGAATCTTTTCTGTAGTCATACGTACCAACTCCGGTCCCAACAACGTTGCTTCGCCCACCTCATCCCAGCATACTGGAGAACGACATTTTCTTCCATACAATGCTTCAAATGGAGCCATGCCAATACTTGCTTGATAACTGTTGTTGTAGGAAAACTCCACCAATGGTAAGAACTTATCCCAACTTCCCTTGAAGTCAAAGACACAGAGTCTTAATAGATCTTCAAGAGTTTGAATAGTCCTCTCTGATTGTCCGTCCGTCTGAGGATGATATGCTGAACTAAATTGTAACTCCGTGCCCATAGCTTTTTGTAAACTAACCCAAAATCGTGAAGTGAATCTTGGGTCTCGATCAGAAATTATGGATACTGGCATACCATGCAGTCTTACAATCTCGTTTATGTACATACGAGCAAGACGTTCAAGTGTATAA
This sequence comes from Panax notoginseng, assembly GCA_016801055.1. Classification (NCBI taxonomy): domain Eukaryota; kingdom Viridiplantae; phylum Streptophyta; class Magnoliopsida; order Apiales; family Araliaceae; genus Panax; species Panax notoginseng. The sequence goes on from CM029023.1 coordinate 70,811,747, forward strand.
GTTTCTCGTATCGGTAAGAAATGAGCAGACTTGGTCAATCTATCAACAATGACCCAAATCGCATCAATACCTTGAGAAACCCTGGGAAGACCGGTAACGAAATCCATGGTAATGTGCTCCCACTTCCATTCTGGAATTTCAAGTGGTTGCAATGGACCTTTTGGTACTTGATGCTCCGCTTTGACTCGTTGACAAGTTAGACACCTTGAGATAAACAACGCTATCTCTCTCTTCATATTGCTCCACCAAAATGTATGACGAAGATCATGATACATTTTGGTACTTCCAGGATGGATTGCAAACGGTGTGTTGTGCGCCTCCATCATGATTTCATACTTTAAATCAGGGTTGTTAGGAACACAAAGTCTGGAGTTGACTCGAAGTATTCCTTCCTCATCGATTCTTGCTTCCGGCATAACACCTTCTTGCACTTTCTTCCTCATATGCATCAGCTCCAGGTCTGTAGCTTGAGCAGCTTTAACTTTATCGATTAAATTCGGTTCTACTCGTATATTTGCCATCATCACATGGGTCCCTGGAGTCTTCAACTCTATCTCCATCCTTTGCAAGTCACGCAAAATGGGCCTTTGCGTTGTTAATATTGCACTTGTACCCGCATATGATCTTCTACTCAATGCGTCAGCTACCACGTTCGCTTTTCCAGGATGGTATTGAATGGTATGATCATAATCTTTCAACAGTTCAAGCCAACGTCGTTGTCGCATGTTGAGTTCCTTTTGAGTGAAGAAATATTTGAGGCTTTTATAATCCGTAAAGATCTCCACTTTCTCCCCATACAAGTAATGCCTCCAAATTTTAAGTGCAAAGACAACAGCTGCCAACTCTAGATCATGAGTAGGATAATTCCTCTCATATTCCTTGAGTTGTCTTGATGCATAGGCTATGACTTTTCCATGTTGCATGAGAACACATCCCAACCCTTTGCTCGAAGCATCACTGTAGATGACAAATCCCTCCGAGCCAGATGGTATTGTTAGAACAGGTGCTGAAATGAGTCTCCTCTTGAGTTCTTGAAAACTCTGCTCACATTCTTCGCTCCAACCAAACTTTGTATCTTTCCGAGTCAGCTGAGTTAATGGAGTAGCGATTCGAGAAAATCCTTCCACGAATCTCCGATAATAACCAGCTAAACCAAGAAAGCTACGTACCTCGGTCACTGATTTAGGTTGCTCCCAGCTTTGTATAGCTTCAATCTTTGCCGGGTCAACTGATATTCCACGACTTGATACTACGTGCCCAAGGAATGCTACCTCCTCCAGCCAGAACTCGCATTTCTTCAACTTGGCATAAAGCTTGTATTCACGAAGCTTTTGGAGTACCAGCCTCAAGTGTTGCTCATGATCTTCACGGTTTTTGGAATAAATAAGGATGTCATCAATAAAGACGACCACAAAGTGATCCAAATATTCCTTGAATACCCGGTTCATCATATCCATGAAGGCAGCAGGAGCATTAGTCAATCCAAAGGACATGACTAGGAATTCATAATGCCCGTACCGAGTTCTAAAAGCCGTCTTTGGAATATCCTCAGTTCTAACCTTCAGCTGATGATATCCAGAACGAAGATCGATCTTTGAAAAGAATTGTGCTCCTTGCAACTGGTCAAACAGGTCATCAATACGTGGCAATGGGTACCTGTTTTTGATGGTGACATGATTCAACTCCCGATAATCAATACAAAGTCGCATACTTCCATCTTTCTTCTTCACGAACAGAACAGGAGCACCCCAAGGAGAAGTACTAGGACGAATAAAACCAATGTCTAACAATTCCTGCAGTTGGGTCTTTAACTCCTGAAGTTCAATAGGAGCCATTCGATATGGAGCTTTGGAAATGGGTTTTGTACCGGGTTCAAGGTCGATACAAAATTCAATTTCACGCTCTGGGGGTAGGCCAGGAAGTTCTTCGGAAATACGTCAGGAAATTTATTAACAACAGAAATATCATTCAAAGCTGACGTATTTTTGTTTAGATCTGTGACATGAGCTAAGAAAGCTTGACATCCGTTTTTCAATAAACGAATAGCTTTATGGCTTGAGATGACAGCGATTGATTTTAATGGTTTGGTTGCTTGAATTCGCATAATAGGTCGATTAGGAATATGAAAGCTAACAACCTTACGAAAACAATCAATTTTTGCATGATGAGTAGTTAACCAATCAATCCCTAGAATCACGTCAAATGCAAGTATTTTTAATGAAATAAGATCGACAGGTAATGTGTGGGTACCAACTTGAACCAAACAAGACTTATAAACCGTGGATGTAATGAAGGTTTCTCCCAATGGAGTTTCAACTGCTAAGTCAAAGTCTAATTTCTCCGGAATCAAATTTAATCGATGAGCGCAAGTAGGAGAAATAAAAGAATGGGTTGAACCGGTATCAAATAAAGTATAGACTTCGTTAGAGTTTATGATAAGCTTACCCGTGATGACCTCATTCGGGTTCCTTGCGTTCTGGGAGGTCACAACAAACGCTCTCCCTTGCACAACCGGTTTTGACTTTTCTGGGACGGCCTTTGGTGCCTCCATCCTAGCTGAATTTGTCTTCGGTAAACGACAAAATCGGGCTAAATGACCTTCTCTTCCACAATTATAACATGCTTTGGACGGCATCGCGCAGTTTGGACTGATGTGCCCCTCCCCCCCGCATTTGAAACATATGATAGGTGGTCGTTCTCCTTCCTTAACGACAGGTGCTGGTGCTGACATCTTTCCATCATTGTTGAATCTCCTCTTCTTAAAATGTCCATTCTTATTGTTTTGGCCCTGATTACCACCGAAGTGGTTACCATTTCTGGCATGTTGATTCCCTCCACGCTTGTTGTCACCGCTTCGATGACTGCTCTCACTGGTATTATCATTTTGCCGGCTGCTCTCTTTTGGTTGCGTTATCTCGTTATCGCGCTCCACCAACTGAGCCCTATTTACAACATCTGAATACAAACACAGTTTATGAGAAACAAGATGTTGACGTATCTCCGGCTTCAAACCTCTTAAAAACATCCGCGTCATTCTTTCTTCATTATCTACCAGGTGGGACGCAAACCGGGATAACTCCGCAAATTTTGCCTCGTACTGCGACACGGTCATATTATTCTGCTCCAATTTGATGAACTCCACCTCCTTCATGTGACGAATACTCTCGGGAAAGTATTTGTCGTTAAACAGATCTTGAAACTTCTCCCAAGACATCTTCAGTGCGGCAGGTTGAGTACGCTTTATCGATTCCCACCAGTAATCTGCCTCTCCTCGCAACATAAAGGCGGCAAAGGGAACCTTTTGCTCCTCGGAACAACCCAAGACATCAAATATCTTGGTGATCTGCTTTATCCATGTTTCAGCTACAAGTGGTTTGGGTTCTCCCTTAAACTCCGGTGGTCCCAGCTCCTTAAACTGTTTAGCGGTGACCGCCTGAGAGTTTCCAGTATTTCCACCTACGTTGTGGACAGGAGCCGCTTTCACCTGTTGTTGCATGAATTGCATAAAGCCTCTGAACATTCCATCATTCATCATCTGGTCAGTGTTGTTATTTGCATGAGGATTGTCACCTTCCTGATGAACATTATCCTGATTATTAATATGTGGTGAATCAACAGTCGCCTGTGCTCCATTGCTATTATCAACATTCTCAGATGCCATTTTCAGATACTGCCACAAAATAAAAATTAATTGATATGTCATACATTATCCTTATATTATGACCGACCAATTAAATACCATGCAAATAAACTTAGGTATGTCATACTAGCGAAGGAATTCCCCGTCTCTCCCCTCCTAGTTCTATTCTCACATCTTAGCCAGGGATCATATCCCTAAGCTCTGATACCAACTGTGACGCCCCCAAAAAAAGGTATACATCACCCATCTTGGGTCGTCAGATACATAGTACAGAATACAAATACAACTTAATAATACAACTGTCGGGTACAATACGACAAAACATAAACTGTGAGTTTGAATACAAATATTATCTTCTAGAGAGTATTCATACTCAAAAAGAGTCCTCATTACATTTATTAACACACCATTACATAGAATAGTGAGGACTACTAACTAATACTATCATTCGGACCATCACTCCGTACCCCGACTTGTCCCAGCTACGTTCTCATTTCCTGAAGAGAACAGTGAAAGAAAGGGTGAGCTCAACTAGCCCAGTAAGAAATATTATGACTAAGATAATGCAGAATAAATTATCATTAGCCTTCAACAATGTTAAACTGATAAAATATAATAGACATCAAGTTTAACTGTAGCGGAATAAGCAATCCATTAAAAGAGTCAAGTAGAAAATAAACTCTACTATCTTTTATGATTTAAAAGATTTTCCAACACTTTGATCGCTGAGACTCAGCTTCATAAAATAATCCACATCATCGAATCACCCCTGCACTACGGCCAAGGATATTCGTATATTCATTAATGGTCATGATCATGCCAACAACTGTCCATCAATGCACTACGGGCCAATGAGGACTTTTACCACATCATTCGTAACATTACGGTCATGATTACACCGAATAATCCCTGGTCATAATCATACCAAGTCCATCTATGCACTACAGGCCACAGATGACTTTCAACAGAATATAAACATGAGGATGATGACAATGATATAAGAATTCAATAAAACAAGTTCAAGAATTAATTTATCCAAGAATTAACAACGTCCAAATTGTCAACATGATACTACTTTGTGGAGTAAAATTCAAGAATGATCAGGAGAATATTTTCATGAATAGATACTGGATGAAACGCAATTATCAAGGATATTTCACAAATTTCATGGAGTATAGAAGTCAAAACTTAACCAACTGAGTACAATAAAGAATGGAATAACAAAAGAAATCACCATGCATGCGATAGACCGCACAGACAGGTTATTCCAACAGAATAATAAATAATGGAACCAGGTCCGGCGTAAACGCACAGACAGGATATTCCGACAGAATAATAAAGAACAGTATAATAAATAATAGAACCAGGTCCGGTGTAAAACACACAGACAGGATGTTCCAACAGAATAATAATAAAAACGGAACCAGGTCCGGTGTAAAACACACAGACAGGATGTTCCAACAGAATAATAATAAAAAACGGAACCAGGTCCGGTGTAAAACACACAGACAGGATGTTCCAACAGAATAATAGAAGAATGTCACCAAGTATAGGGTAGATCCGCGTATACAGGTTATTCCAACAGAATAATAAGAAATGGAATAACAGAAATTCTCTTCTTGAATACAAAAGAATAATATCCCTTACCGTTTTAAAGAAGAGCTGAAGTAAGGAAGTAGTTAAGTAGCAGAATACTCTTCTTCTCTCTCTCTATAGTTTCTCTCTATAGTTTCTCTCTCTAGAGTTCAGTGAATTCGTAAGAAATAATGAAGGAATGAGCTGCTATTTATAGAAAAATAGAATGCATAGTAACTAATCCATGAACGGTCCAGATTGATTACTTTAATCTGACGGTCCATATTTAAAGAAAAATCTTTTAAATAAAATAAAATATATTCTATTTATAGAATAACTTTAATAAAGTATTTTGTTTTATATAAAAAGATGTTTCTGTTTTATTACGTTAATAATACGAATAAAACAAAACGTCATTATCGCTAAATAATTCATATTATTAACTGACAATAATAGAATCAAACTGAGTGACTTCTCACATAAGCATTAATAATCAATACCGTGTGCTACTATGCAACCACACGTATTACTGTACTTTTACTACCGAGTAGTTCAACAGTAACAATGGTAAAATTTCCGCCGTTATTTTTATAGAAAGATAATTCTGTCGTTTTCTCCATCCGACAATAATTCCGTTGTGGGGTCCACCAATGATTGTGCCGTCGTACGAATATTCCCCGACAAAAAGAATATTCTCCGACCAAACGAATATTTTATAACAACTTGCTTACTTTGCAAAATTTATAAATATTACCCACAACTATAACATTATATCAAATTAACTCCATAATATTCAAAAATGATATTTATAGAAAATTCATCTTTATTTATAAAAGTTGGGGTCTTACAATGAAGGTTTGGTTACCAACTGCACCATGAAAAAATTGCATGTGTGGAGGTGGATTGGTAGCCTTGGTATAAAGGTTTGGTAACCTTGGTATGAAGGTTTGGTAACCTTGGTATGAAGGTTTGGTTAGCTTGGTATGAAGGTTTGGTTACCAATCTCTTCTATCAGTTGCTGCTTTTGGATCAAATCCAATAATCAAGGTAAGCATTGGGACGAATATGCCACCACCACCAACACCGCCTACACTTCCAAATGCAGCTTTCGAAATATCCAGCAAGTGATCATTCTTAACTTCTCCCATTTCCATTGCAATCTGGTGTTTATTGACGATACCCCTTGGTAGAATTTGTAATTCCTTGCAGATTTCCTTTATTCTCTTGCTAGCTTTAGTTGGAACATATCTACACTTCGAAGAGACATGATAATTGTTTTTTTGGCTATATGAAGTTAATAATATTACCATGGAGCATGGCCGCGTGGGCCAAATTTTTTGCCTGACTATAGTTTTGTAAACCTATATGGAAGATGAGGTTAAATAACTGTTTCAATATCAGTTAAAATTCATAAGATATTTATATCTTACCTCCACCCGGGTAACTGCATAATTTGAAGAGTTAGATCAACCTGTTCCTTCTGGAGGACTGAAAATTATAAACAGAACTCACAGAAAACTTGATTACCTTTCAACAGGAGAATCAACAGAGGAGATAAGGGATATGTCATGTCAGTCCACCAATACTAATCCCCTAAATTAAGGAATCCTAATTGCATACTAATTCTCTAAATTAAGAAATCCTAATTGCACTAATATTGTAAATAAATATGGGAAAGTGTATTACTTTTGTAATTATTTTATGGATGCACCATTATTGTAATTATTTCTAAAAATGTACTAAAATATGTAATAATCCTTTTATTTAAGGTCCTTAACACTAATATACAACAATTAGAAAGTAATTACAAAAAATAATACATCCACAAAATAATTACAAAAATAATACAATTGTAACGACCCCAAAATAGGTTCATTCCATCCAACCTATTCTGAGTCGCCAAATACATGGTACAGAAAACAACTACAACTTCATTACAACAATTGTCGTGCAAAATACAACAACGCATATGCTGTGAGTTTGGATACAAATATATACCAAATGTGACTCATGTTCCAACCGTGGACATCACCTCACAATAACACCTTACATAAAGGTATAGTCAAAAACTGTTTTAGAAATTAGAATATTTGGGAAGTGCTCAAGGAAACCTTCGTACATGGGAGGCCACGCGTCTAGGTTATGATAGATATCATATGGCCACAGAATTATCCTTGGTTGACCCAATAGACCCCAAAAAAAACGAGAAGATTACTATCATATTCTTCCCAATGGTGAGTCTTCTCTTGACTTATCATTATCTCCACTGTCTCTAATTGAGAATTATACTTCAAACAAACACCAAGATTATATAGGTAGTGCTCGTAGATATACTCAGCAAGTGGATGAGCACAACTCTGTCTTATGATGACACGAGGTTGTATGTCATTAGACATCTTGTATGATAGTGACAAAACACCCTTCCAACGTTGGGTTCGCTTCACCCTATTTTCTTCACCAAATATAACTACTAAATGATGACCACCGTTCTATTCCCTTGTTACCCCCGCTCGACCCAGCTACACTCTTATTACCTGAAAGGAATTGTGAAATAGAAGGGTGAGCACAACTAGCCCAGTAAAGAATATCATGACTAAAGATAAATAAATTATCAATAGTCTTCATCAATAATAAATCAGAGATTTAGAACATATGGTAGATGATAAAAAATTTCAACCATAGTTGCAGCGGAACATGCAATCCATTAGAAGAGTCAAATAGACTATAAAGTCTATTATCTTCTCCATGTTAAAAATCCACCAACAATGTTTTATCCCTGTAACATCAATCAACAGTTCTGGTCCACAATCATATAAATAACTCATAATCATAATTATGATTCTAAATTCCTCTTCTCATCCAGGACAAAGATAATTTTCATCACTTGTCTTTACCTGAAACATCAAAGATCATGGTTATACCAAATCACAATTCTTGTTCATAATCATACTAATAATTTCATCTTTGTACTACGGGCTAAAGATATTCGTCAACAGTTTATCTTTGCACTACTGGCCAAAGATATTCAACAACAGTTCATCTTTGCACTACAGGCCAAAGATATTCAACAACATATCATCTTTGCACTACAGGCCAAAGATATTCATCAACAGTTCATATTTGCACTACAGGCCAAATATATTCATATCTCAAAGAATTATAATCATTTTAGAATTTATATAAACAATAATTATAACCATGTTGATCAATTCACCTTTGCACTTAAGCTTAAGATATTCAATTATAAATTCAATGGTCATGATCATACCAGTCACAATTCAACTTTGCACTACAGGCCAAAGAGAACCCTAGTCATGATCATACCAATAATCTACCCATCTTTGCACTCCAGTGAAAGAGAATTTCAACATCAAGGTTATAAAAATATTATATATAATAGTAAAATCAATATAATCAAAACATCTAGATTTAATCTCAAGAGTAATATTCATAAATCAACTATAATTTAGTTAGAAAAAGAAACCAATTTTGTCTTGAATAATACCCGTGAATAGTAACTCGTGAATAGTAATTCGTGAATAGTAACTCATGAATAGTAATCCTGACACAAAAAGGTAGAAATTCCACAATAAAATCCATACCAATATTTCGGTATAATGATATTGAAAGAATAACATTTCTTAAGCTTATAAACAATTTATTTAAATTGTTTACACTTTACTAATTAATGCATTTAATCATCATAAAATGCCAACTCTTAAGATTTCATCATCAATAACCAAAACCCTCATCAAAAATCTGTATATACCTCATATATAGGATTCTCAAGCCATAAAATCCTATTTTCCAATTTTCTTACTTCACATAACATATTTAATTCATTTTCTCATAACTAGACTATTTTCATGAAAAATACCAAATCCGTTCCAAAAATATTTCTTTTCTGAAATTTAGCATAATATAGTCCCATAGTGAACATATATTTTTCTCAGAATTTTTAAAAGTCATTTACTATTTTTCATATGGCCAAAATAGCCGAATATTTAGACATTTATCAAAAATTATACTTTTGTCTAAAAATTCTGAAATTTACAAAGTATACTTCTATCATATACATGTACTCCCAATAAAAATTTCATCAATTTTGGAGTTAACCACAAGGAATTATAAGCAGTTACTTTTAAAATAGTCTTTTCTCATAAAATTCATAACTCTCAATCTATACATCCAAAAATCACTATTTTTGGACACAATCAATAAAACTCATCAAAATATCATTTCAAATTTTTCCAGAATTTTTGAAGATCAGAAAAATTACGAAACTGAAAATCATAACAACCCTTAAAATCCTTTACTATCTATCCTTATTATCCCTTACAATCCCTTACCTCAAAAGAGCAGTACTTCTGACTGGATATCGGATATGATGCTGAAGGAAACTTGCACTGATGAATAGAAACTCACCAAGTATCTAAAAACTCACAAAATATGCTTCATAATATAGAGAGAGAAAGAGAGAAAGCTTATGTTTTTGGTGTGATTTTCAATTCTAACTTAGCCCTCTATTTATAGGAAAATTTTGGTAGGTTTGACCTGCAACCTGATGGCTTTACCTGCTACTATTCCCACCCACCACATTTGAAATATAATTCAGCACATTTCTTCACCAACCACAAGTGGGGCCCACCAATTCTAGAATTTTCCACCAAAATGATAAACTCCGAAAAATCAACAATTTCTGAACCAGTCATCTCGTAAAATTCATAATAAATCATACGTTCATTTTTAACGGTTCAAAATTTGTGGATATATACTCAACTTATATATGTATAACATATCCAAATATTACCACGATCCAACGGTCGGATTAAAAATTATAACCATCGCAAAATATCTTAAAAACCCTAATTTGATTTTCAATACCTCCGTTCTGACAAAAATACGGATAAAAATCTCAGCATTAACTCCTTCATTTTTAACCACAAAAATATATCCCTCATTTATATCCACATAAAATAAATATTTTCTTATCATATGAATCAATAATTAATTATTAACAAATAATATTACAGAATCACATTTATGACAACCAGGCCGTTCCCAGGAAAGAGGGGGCTTTCCAATAAGGATTTCTCCTTACTGGCGCGCAATTAGATGACCAAACCTCTCCTTAGACAGAACTTTCTAGACATTGCCAATAATGTTATCTAATAATATTATTCAAATAATATGAATTATTGATCTGATAATGGAAAATACTGTGCAGCAACAATTATTGAACAACAACAATATAAAATTTCAACGTAGCAATTATTGAATCAATAAAATAAAATATTGAACAGTAATTACTGTAACAATTATTGAGTAGTGCCTTCTTACGTAAGAATCAATAATTTTAAAAATACTGTGCAATACCGTGTGCTACTGTGCAATAACGCGTATTACTGTATTTTAACCACCGGGTATTTCAACAGTATTAACGATAACAACTACGCCGTTATTTGTAAAAACTCAAATTTGTCATTTTTCTTCACCCGACAGTTATTCGTTATGGGGCCCACAAATAGCTGCGCTGTCGTACGAATATTCCCCGACAGAAAGAATATTCCACGACCAAACGAATATTCCCCGACAACAATGATTATTTTTTAACCACTTGCTTATTTTGAAAAAAAATTCATATTTCACCCAATACTTTAAACTTTTATCAATTTAACCATTTACTGAATAGTAATTATAAGAAAAATTGAATACTTTTATTTCATAAAATTTGGGGTCTTACAATCTCCCCTCCTTATGAAATTTCGTCCTCGAAATTTACGTACCTGGTATTTCAAAGAATTGAGAATACCTTCCTTTCATTTTAGATTCCATCTTCTCTGCCATCATAATTTCTCCATTGCTCATCTCCTGTATTTCAAATATCATTCTAGAATACAGCTTCAAAACAAGGGTTAATTTAACAAATTAACATATCACATAATATCCTGATATTATGACTGACCAACAAATAAGCTTAGGCAGGACACACTAGCGAAGAATTTACTCATCTCTCCCCTCCTAGTTTTATTCCCCGATCTCCGCCAGAGATCATATCCCTAAGCTCTGATACCAAATGTAACTCTGGACACCAACCTATGTCAGCACCTTACATTGATACCTATCAGTTTGCCACCGCAGAACGGCGTCCCCTACGGAGAGTCTGGCTTCGGTGCATCCCCCATCAACAGGAAGTCACCAGCGAGAGGCTCGGGGCTCTTTACTTATAGCTCTGATACCAAATGTAACTCTGGACACCAACCTATGTCAGCACCTTACATTGATACCTATCAGTTTGCCACCGCAGAACGGCGTCCCCTACGGAGAGTCTGGCTTCGGTGCATCCCCCATCAACAGGAAGTCACCAGCGAGAGGCTCGGGGCTCTTTACTTATAGCTCTGATACCAAATGTAACGACCCCAAAATAGGTTCATTCCATCCAACCTGTTCTGAGTCGCCAAATACATGGTACAGAAAACAACTACAACTTCATTACAACAATTGTCGTGCAAAATACAACAACGCATATGCTGTGAGTTTGGATACAAATATATACCAAATGTGACTCATGTTCCAACCGTGGACATCACCTCACAATAACACCTTACATAAAGGTATAGTCAAAAATTGTTTTAGAAATTAGAATATTTGGGAAGTGCTCAAGGAAACCTTCGTACATGGGAGGCCACGCGTCTAGGTTATGATAGATATCATATGGCCACAGAATTATCCTTGGTTGACCCAATAGACCCCAAAAAAAATGAGAAGATTACTATCATATTCTTCCCAATGGTGAGTCTTCTCTTAACTTATCATTATCTCCACTGTCTCTAATTGAGAATTATACTTCAAACAAACACCAAGATTATATAGGTAGTGCTCGTAGATATACTCAGCAAGTGGATGAGCACAACTCTGTCTTATGATGACACGAGGTTGTATGTCATTAGACATCTTGTATGATAGTGATAAAACACCCTTCCAACGTTGGGTTCGCCTCACCCTATTTTCTTCACCAAATATAACTACTAAATGATGACCACCGTTCTATTCCCTTGTTACCCCCGCTCGACCCAGCTACACTCTTATTACCTGAAAGGAATTGTGAAATAGAAGGGTGAGCACAACTAGCCCAGTAAAGAATATCATGACTAAAGATAAATAAATTATCAATAGTCTTCATCAATAATAAATCAGAGATTTAGAACATATGGTAGATGATAAAAAATTTCAACCATAGTTGCAGCGGAACATGCAATCCATTAGAAGAGTCAAATAGACTATAAAGTCTATTATCTTCTCCATGTTAAAAATCCACCAACAATGTTTTATCCCTGTAACATCAATCAACAGTTCTGGTCCACAATCATATAAATAACTCATAATCATAATTATGATTCTAAATTCCTCTTCTCATCCAGGACAAAGATAATTTTCATCACTTGTCTTTACCTAAAACATCAAAGATCATGGTTATACCAAATCACAATTCTTGTTCATAATCATACTAATAATTTCATCTTTGTACTACGGGCTAAAGATATTCGTCAACAGTTTATCTTTGCACTACTGGCCAAAGATATTCAACAACAGTTCATCTTTGCACTACAGGCCAAAGATATTCAACAACATATCATCTTTGCACTACAGGCCAAAGATATTCATCAACAGTTCATATTTGCACTACAGGCCAAATATATTCATATCTCAAAGAATTATAATCATTTTAGAATTTATATAAACAATAATTATAACCATGTTGATCAATTCACCTTTGCACTTAAGCTTAAGATATTCAATTATAAATTCAATGGTCATGATCATACCAGTCACAATTCAACTTTGCACTACAGGCCAAAGAGAACCCTAGTCATGATCATACCAATAATCTACCCATCTTTGCACTCCAGTGAAAGAGAATTTTAACATCAAGGTTATAAAAATGTTATATATAATAGTAAAATCAATATAATCAAAACATCTAGATTTAATCTCAAGAGTAATATTCATAAATCAACTATAATTTAGTTAGAAAAAGAAACCAATTTTGTCTTGAATAATACCCGTGAATAGTAACTCGTGAATAGTAATTCGTGAATAGTAACTCATGAATAGTAATCCTGACACAAAAAGGTAGAAATTCCACAATAAAATCCATACCAATATTTCGGTATAATGATATTGAAAGAATAACATTTCTTAAGCTTATAAACAATTTATTTAAATTGTTTACACTTTACTAATTAATGCATTTAATCATCATAAAATGCCAACTCTTAAGATTTCATCATCAATAACCAAAACCCTCATCAAAAATCTGTATATACCTCATATATAGGATTCTCAAGCCATAAAATCCTATTTTCCAATTTTCTTACTTCACATAACATATTTAATTCATTTTCTCATAACTAGACTATTTTCATGAAAAATACCAAATCCGTTCCAAAAATATTTCTTTTCTGAAATTTAGCATAATATAGTCCCATAGTGAACATATATTTTCTCAGAATTTTTAAAAGTCATTTACTATTTTTCATATGGCCAAAATAGCCGAATATTTAGACATTTATCAAAAATTATACTTTTGTCTAAAAATTCTGAAATTTACAAAGTATACTTCTATCATATACATGTACTCCCAATAAAAATTTCATCAATTTTGGAGTTAACCACAAGGAATTATAAGCAGTTACTTTTAAAATAGTCTTTTCTCATAAAATTCATAACTCTCAATCTATACATCCAAAAATCACTATTTTTGGACACAATCAATAAAACTCATCAAAATATCATTTCAAATTTTTCCAGAATTTTTGAAGATCAGAAAAATTACGAAACTGAAAATCATAACAACCCTTAAAATCCTTTACTATCCCTTACTATCCCTTACAATCCCTTACCTCAAAAGAGCAGTACTTCTGACTGGATATCGGATATGATGCTGAAGGAAACTTGCACTGATGAATAGAAACTCACCAAGTATCTAAAAACTCACAAAATATGCTTCATAATATAGAGAGAGAAAGAGAGAAAGCTTATGTTTTTGGTGTGATTTTCAATTCTAACTTAGCCCTCTATTTATAGGAAAATTTTGGTAGGTTTGACCTGCAACCTGATGGCTTTACCTGCTACTATTCCCACCCACCACATTTGAAATATAATTCAGCACATTTCTTCACCAACCACAAGTGGGGCCCACCAATTCTAGAATTTTCCACCAAAATGATAAACTCCGAAAAATCAACAATTTCTGAACCAGTCATCTCGTAAAATTCATAATAAATCATACGTTCATTTTTAACGGTTCAAAATTTGTGGATATATACTCAACTTATATATGTATAACATATCCAAATATTACCACGATCCAACGGTCGGATTAAAAATTATAACCATCGCAAAATATCTTAAAAACCCTAATTTGATTTTCAATACCTCCGTTCTGACAAAAATACGGATAAAAATCTCAGCATTAACTCCTTCATTTTTTAACCACAAAAATATATCCCTCATTTATATCCACATAAAATAAATATTTTCTTATCATATGAATCAATAATTAATTATTAACAAATAATATTACAGAATCACATTTATGACAACCAGGCCGTTCCCAGGAAAGAGGGGCTTTCCAATAAGGATTTCTCCTTACTGGCGCGCAATTAGATGACCAAACCTCTCCTTAGACAGAACTTTCTAGACATTGCCAATAATGTTATCTAATAATATTATTCAAATAATATGAATTATTGATCTGATAATAGAAAATACTGTGCAGCAACAATTATTGAACAACAACAATATAAAATTTCAACGTAGCAATTATTGAATCAATAAAATAAAATATTGAACAGTAATTACTGTAACAATTATTGAGTAGTGCCTTCTTACGTAAGAATCAATAATTTTAAAAATACTGTGCAATATCGTGTGCTACTGTGCAATAACGCGTATTACTGTATTTTAACCACCGGGTATTTCAACAGTATTAACGATAACAACTACGCCGTTATTTGTAAAAACTCAAATTTGTCGTTTTTCTTCACCCGACAGTTATTCGTTATGGGGCCCACAAATAGCTGCGCTGTCGTACGAATATTCCCCGACAGAAAGAATATTCCACGACCAAACGAATATTCCCCGACAACAATGATTATTTTTTAACCACTTGCTTATTTTGAAAAAAAAATCATATTTCACCCAATACTTTAAACTTTTATCAATTTAACCATTTACTGAATAGTAATTATAAGAAAAATTGAATACTTTTATTTCATAAAATTTGGGGTCTTACAACAATTCACATTATTAAGGAAACCTAAAATCACGGAGAAATAACTGTCATAATTAATAATTTAAATATCTTGGATCTAACAACAAAAACAAATTTAAATTCAAAATAATAATTCAAATTCAAATATTCAAATTCAAATCTTCATCTATCTCACAGTAGCCCTCTCCTCCGCTACTCCATCGCGAATCTCCTTCTTCACAGGTTGCCTTCTTCAGAATCATCTCGCAATGGCGATCACGGTCCCTGAATGTGTAATTCGACGTCCATAAATACTTGCCCACCGCGAGTCCAACATAGAATGGAATGTAGAACGCCATAGCAAATTCTGATTCCAAGGTTCTGCAATGATAATTCATCCTACGGTTGTGGTAAATAATCTCCAAAGCAAACTAATCTGTCTAGTACCATGTATCGGCGAGATTCTCCGGCACGACTCCGAAAATTCCAATTCCAATTCCAATTCCAATTTCATGTCTAAAGGAAAATAAGAACACTACATAGAAAAGAGAGAGATAAGAAAGTGATGTGTAATGTAATGTTGATAACCAAACCTTCATACCAAGATAACCAAACTTGTGACACCCCCAAAATAGGTATACATCGCCTATTCTGAGTCGCCAAATACATGGTACAGAATACAAATACAATCTTTAATATACAACAAGAGAGCTGTGAGTTTTAATACAAATACTGTCTTCTAGACAATATCCACTCTCAGAATAAGTCCTCATTACATTTATTATCACACTATTTAACAGAATAGTGGGGACTACTAATACTATCATCTGGTCTATCACTCCGTTCCCCGACTCGTCCCAGCTATATTCTCATTTCCTGAAGAGAACAGTGAAATAAAGGGTGAGCTCAACTAGCCCAGTAAGAAATATTATGACTAAGATAATGCAGAATAAATTATCATTCGCCTTCAACAGTGTTAAACTGATAAAATAAAACAAACATCAAGTTTAACTGCAGCGGAACAAGCAATCCATTAGAAGAGTCAAGTAGAGAATAAAATCTACTATCTTCTATGATTTAAAAGGTTTTTCATGACTTTTATCGCTGGGACTCAGCTTAATAAATAATCCACATCATCGAATCACCCCTGCACTACGGCCAAGGATATTCTTTAGTATAACGACCACAAATTATCCATGCACTACGGACCAAGGATATTTGTGTATTCATTAATGGTCATGATCATGTCAACAATTGTTCATTAATGCACTACGGGCCAATGAGGACTTTTACCACATCATTTGTAATATTACGGTCATGATTATACTGAATAATCTCTGGTCATAATCATACCAAGTCCATCTATGCCCTACAGTCTACAGATGACTTTCAACATAATATAAACATGAGTATGATGACAATGATATAAGAATTCAATAAAACAAGTTCAAGAATTAATTTATCTAGGAAATAATAACGTCCAAATTGTCAATATGATACTGCTTTGTATAGTAAAATTCAAGAATGCTCAGAAGAATATTGTCATGAAAAGATACTGGATGAAGCGCAAATATCAACGATATTCCCCTAATTTCATGGAGTATAGAAGTCCAAACTTTAACCAACTGAGTATAATAACGAATGAAATAACAAAAGAAATCACCATGCATGCGGTACTTCGCATAGACAAGTTATTCCAACAGAATAATAAGTAACAGAACCAGGTCAGGCAAAATTCGCACCGACAGGATGTTCCAACAGAATAATACAGACGGAACCAGGTCCGGCGTAAAACGCACAGACATGATATTCTAACAGAATAATAATAAAGACGAAACCAGGTCCGGCGTAAAACGAACAGACAGGATATTCCAACAGAATAATAATAAAGACTGAATAATAGAAGAATGTCGCCAAGTATAGGTTAGTCCGCGTATACTGGTTATTCCAGTAGAATAATAAAGAACGGAATAACAGAAATTCTCTTCATGAATACGAAAGAAATAATACCCCTTACCGTAAAAGAAACTGGATTAAGAGTAGGGAAGTAGCAGAATACTTTTCTATAGTTTTTCTATAATTTCTCTCTCTAAAGGGTTTCAGTGAATTCGTAAGAAATAATGAAGGAATGAGCTTCTATTTATAGAAGAATGGACTGCATAGTAACTAACTCATGAACGGTCCAGATTGATTTACTTTAATCTGACGGTCCATATTTAAAGCAAATCTTTTAAATAAAATATAATATATTCTATTTATAATATAATAAAACGAATAACTTTATAAAAGATTTTACTATGCAAACACTATGCAGGTACTATACAAACACTATGCAGGTACTATGCAAATACTATGCATAATAAAATATAATATATTCTAATTATTTTCTAATAAAACAGATAACTTTTTAAAAGTATTCTGTTTTATACCAAAAGCTTTTCTGTTTTATTACATTAATAATATCAATAAAACAAAACTGAGTGAATTATCACATAAGCATCAATAATCAATACCGTGTGCTACTGTGCAACTACGCGTATTACTGTACTTTTAACACCGGGTGTTTCAACAATTAACGGTAAAACTTCCGTCGTTATTTTCATAAAGTATTTTTGTCGTTTTCTCAATCCGATAATAATTCTGTTGTGGGGTCCACCAATGATTGTGTCGTTGTACGAATATTCCATGTTAAAACGAATATTCCCCGACCAATTGAATATTATATAACAACTTGCGTACTTTGTAAAATTTATAAATATTACCCACAACTATAACATTATATCAAATTCATTCTATAATATTCAAAAATGATATTTATAGAAAATTCATCTTTATTCACAAAAGTTGGGGTCTTACAACCTCCCCTTCTTATGAAATTTAGCCCTCGAAATTAGGGTACGTACCTGGTATGTCGAAGAGGTAAGGATACCTTGATTTCATTTCATATTCTAACTCCCAAGTCATTTCCTCAACATCGTGGTTTCTCCACAAAACTTTGACTTGAGGTATAACCTTGGAGCGTAGAATATGTTCCTTCTTATCCAAGATTTGAACAGGAACCTCTTCATACGTCAAATCTTCCCCTATTTCGTTCGGTTCTAACTCAATAATATGGTTCGGGTCTTTCACATATTTACGTAACATGGATATGTGAAAAACGTTATGAACACGAGACATACTTGGCGGTAAAGCGAGTCTATAGGCCACAGTTCCTACTCGATCGTGGATTAAAAATGGGCCGATGAATCGAGGATTGAGCTTTTCTCTCTTTCCAAATCTCGTAATTCCTTTCCATGGAGCAACACGTAACAACACATGATCTCCTATATCGAACTCCACGTCCTTTCAATGAAGGTCAGCATAACTCTTTTGTCGATCTTGTGAGGTTTTTATACGTTGCCGGATCGTTTGAATCTTTTCTGTAATCATACGTACCAACTCCGGTCCCAACAACGTTGCTTCTCCTACCTCATCCCAGCATATTGGAGAACAACACTTTCTTCCATACAACGCCTCAAATGGAGCCATGTCAATACTTGATTGATAACTGTTGTTGTAGAAAAACTCCACCAATGGTAAGAACTTATCCCAACTTCCCTTGAAGTCAAGGACACAGAGTCTTAATAGATCTTCAAGAGTTTGAATTGTCCTCTCCGACTGTCTGTCCGTCTGAGGATGATATGCCGAGCTAAATCGTAAATATGTGCCCATAGCTTTCTGTAAACTAACCCAAAATCGTGAAGTGAATCTTGGGTCTCGATCAGAAACTACTGATACTGGCATACCATGCAGTCTTATAATCTCGTTTATGTACATACGAGCAAGACGTTCAAGTGTATAAGTTTTTCGTATCGGTAAGAAAGGAGCAGACTTGGTCAATCTATCAACAATGACCCAAATCGCATCTATACCTTGAGAAACCTTAGGAAGACCGGTAACGAAATCCATGGTAATGTGCTCCCACTTCCACTCTGGAATTTCAAGTGGTTGCAATGAACCTTTTGGTACTTGATGCTCTGCTTTAACTCGTTGACAAGTTAGACACCTTGAGATAAACAGTGTTATCTCTCTCTTCATATTGCTCCACCAAAATGTATGACGAATATCATGATACATTTTGGTACTCCCATAATGGATTGCAAACAGTGTGTTGTGCGCCTCCATCATAATTTCATACTTTAAATCAGGATCGTTAGGAACACAAAGTCTGGAGTTGACTCGAAGTATTCCTTCTTCATCGATTCTTGCTTCCGGCATAGCACCTTCTTGCACTTTCTTCTTCATACGCATCAGCTCCAGATCTGTAGCTTGAGCAGATTTAACTTTATCAATTAAAGTCGGTTCTACTCGTATATTCACCATCATCACATGGGTCCCTGGAGTCTTTAACTCTATCTCCATCATTTGTAAGTCACACAAAATGGGCATTTACGTTGACAATATCGCACTCGTACTTACATATGATCTTCTACTCAATGCGTCAGCTACCACGTTTGCTTTTCCAAGATGGTATTGGATGGTATGATCATAATCTTTCAACAGTTCAAGCCAACGTCGTTGTCGCATGTTGAGTTCCTTTTGAGTGAAGAAATATTTGAGGCTTTTATGATCCGTAAATATCTCCACTTTCTCCCCATACAAGTAATGCCTCCAAATTTTAAGTGCGAAGACAACAGCTGCTAACTCTAGATCATGAGTAGGATAATTCCTCTCATATTCTTTGAGTTGTCTTGAGGCATAGGCTATGACTTTCCTATGTTGCATGAGAACACATCCCAACCCTTTGCCCGAAGCATCACTGTAGATTACAAATCCCTCCGAGCCAGATGGTATTGTCAGAACAGGTGCTGAAATGAGTCTCCTCTTGAGTTCTTGAAAACTCTTCTCACATTCTTCGCTCCAATCGAACTTTGTATCTTTTCGAGTCAGCTAAGTTAATAGAGTAGCTATTCGAGAAAATCCTTCCACAAATCTCCGATAATAACCAGCTAAACCGAGAAAGCTACGTACTTTGGTCACCGATTTAGGTTGCTCCCAGCTTTGAATTACTTCAATCTTTGTCGGGTCAACTGATATTCCATGACTTGATACTACGTGCCCAAGGAATGCTACTTCCTCAAGCCAGAACTCACATTTCTTCAACTTGACATAAAGCTTGTATTTACGAAGCTTTTGGAGTGTCAGCCTCAAGTATTGTTCATGATCTTCACGGCTTTTGGAATAAATAAGGATGTCATCAATAAAGACGACCACAAAGTGATCCAAATATTCCATGAATACTCGGTTCATCATATCCATGAAGGCAGCAGGAGCATTAGTCAATCTAAAGGACATGACTAGGAATTCATAATGCCCGTACCGAGTTTTGAAAGTTGTCTTTGGAATGTCATCTGTTCTAATCTTCAATTGGTGATATCCGGAATAAAGATCAATCTTTGAAAAGAATTTGGCTCCTTGCAACTGGTCAAACAGGTCGTCAATGCGTGGCAATGGGTACCTATTTTTGATGGTGACATGATTCAACTCCCAATAATCAATACAAAGTCGCATACTCCCATCTTTCTTCTTCACGAATAGAATAGGAGCACCCTAAGGAGAAGTACTAGGACGAATAAAGCCAATGTCTAACAATTCCTACAGTTGGGTCTTTAACTCCTGAAGTTCAATAGGAGCCTTTGGAAATGGGTTTTGTACCGGGTTCAAGGTCGATACAAAATTAAATTTTACACTCTGGGGGTAGGCCAGGAAGTTCTTCAGGGAATACGTTAGGGAATTTATTAACAATAGAAATATCATTCAAAACTGACGTATTTTTGTTTAGATCTGTGACGTGAGCTAAGAAAGCTTAACATCTATTTTTCAATAAACGAATAGTTTTATGGCTTGAGATGACCGTGATTGATTTTAATGGTTTGGTCGCTTGAATTTCGCATAATAGGTTGATTAGGAATATGAAAGCTAACAACCTTACGAAAATAATTAATTTTAGTATGATGAGTAGTTAACCAATCAATCCCTAGAATCACGTCAAATACAAGTATTTTCAATGAAATAAGATCGACAAGTAATATGAAGGTACCGATTTGAACCAAACAAGACTTATAAACAGTGGATGTAATGAAGGTTTCTCCCAATGGAGTTTCCACAGATAAGTCAAAGTCTAATTTCTCCGGAGTCAAATTTAATCGTTGAGCGCAAGTAGGAGAAATAAAAGAATGGGTAGAACCGGTATCAAATAAAGTATAGACTTCGCTAGAGTTTATGATAAGCTTACCCGTGATGACCTCATTCAGGTTCCTTACTTTCTGGGAGGTCACAACAAACGCTCTCCCTTGCACTACCGGCTTTGACTTTTTTGGGACGGCCTTTGGTGCCTCCATCCTGGATGAACTTGTCTTCGGTGAACGACAGAATCGGGCTAAGTGACCTTCTCTTCTACAATTATAACATGCTTTGGACGGCATCGCGCAGTTTGGACTGATGTGTCCCTCCCCTCCGTATTTGAAGCATTTGATAGGTGGTCTTTCTCCTTCCTTAACAACGGGTGCTGGTGCTGACGTCTTTCCATCATTGTTGAATCTCCTCTTCTTGAAATGTCCATTATTATTGTTTTGGCCCTGATTGCCACCGAAGTGGTTTCCACTTCTGGCCTGTTGATTCCCTCCACGCTTGTTGCACCGCTTCGATGACTGCTCTCATTGGTATTATCATTTTGCCGGCTTCTCTCTTTTGGTTGCGTTGACTCGTTATCGCGCTCCACTAACTAAGCCCTATTTACCACATCTGAATATAAACACAGTTTATGAGAAATAAGATGTTGACGCATCTCCGGCTTCAAACCTCTTAAAAACATCCGCGTCATTCTCTCTTTATTATCCACCAAGTGGGACGCAAACCGGGACAACTCGACAAACTTGGCTTCCTACTGCGACACGGTCATATTATTCTGCTCCAACTTGATGAACTCCACCTCCTTCATGTGACGAATACTTTCGGAAAAGTACTTGTCGTTGAATAGTTCTTGGAACTTCTCCCAAGACATTTTCAGTGCGGCAGGTTGAGTACGCTTTACCGATTCCCACCAGTAATCTGCCTCTCCTCGCAACATAAAGGCGAAAAAGGGAACCTTTTGCTCCTCGGAGCATCCCAAGACATCAAATATCTTGGTGATCTGCTTTATCCATGCTTCCGCCTTAAGTGGTTTTGGCTCTCCAATAAACTCCAGTGGTCCTAGCTTCTTGAACTGTTTAGCGGTGACCATTCGAGAGTTTCCAGTGTTTCTACCTACATTTTGGACAGGAGCCGCTCTCGCCTGCTGTTGCATGAACTGCATAAAGCCTCTGAATATTCCATCATTCATCATTTGGTCAGTGTTGTTGTTTGCATGAGGATTGTCGCCTTCTTGATGCACATTATCTTGATTATTGATATGTAGTGAATCAACGGTCGCCTGTGCTCTATTGTTATTCCCAACATTCTCGGATGTCATTTTCAGATACTGCCACAAAACAAAAGGTTAATTGATATGTAACATATTATCCCTATATTCTGACCGACCAATTAAATACCAAATAAACTTAGGTATGTCATACTACCGAAGGAATTTCCCGTCTCTCCCCTCCTAGTTCTATTCTCACATCTTAGCCAGGGATCATATCCCTAAGCTTTGATACCAACTGTGACGCCCCCAAAATAGGTATACATCACATATTCTGAGTCGCCAAATACATGGTACAGAATACAAATACAATCTTTAATATACAACAAGATAGCTGTGAGTTTTAATACAAATACTGTCTTCTAGACAATATCCACTCTCTGAATAAGAACTCATTACATTTATTGTCACACTATTTAACAGAATAGTGAGGACTACTAATGCTATCATTTGGTCCATCATTCCATTCCCCGACTCGTCCCAGCTATATTCTCATTTTCTGAAGAGAACAATGAAAGAAAGGGTGAGCTCAACTAGCCTAGTAAAAAATATTATGACTAAGATAATGCAGAATAAATTATCATTAGCCTTCAACAGTGTTAAACTGATAAAATAAAACAAACATCAAGTTAAACTGCAGCGGAACAAGCAATCCATTAGAAGAGTCAAGTAGAGAATAAAATCTACTATCTTCTATGATTTAAAAGGTTTTTCATGACTTTTATCGCTGAGACTCAGCTTAATAAATAATCCACATCATCGAATCACCCCTGCACTACGGCCAAGGATATTCTTTAGTATCACGACCACAAATTATACATGCACTACGGACCAAGGATATTTGTGTATTCATTAATGGTCATGATCATGCCAACAACTATTCATTAATGCACTACGGGCCAATGAGGACTTTTACCACATCATTTGTAACATTACGGTCATGATTATACCAAATAATCCCTGGTCATAATCATACCAAGTCCATCTATGCACTACAGGCTACAGATGACTTTCAACATAATATAAACATGAGGATAATGACAATGATATAAGAATTCAATAAAACAAGTTCAAGAATTAATTTATCTAGGAAATAATAACGTCCAAATTGTCAACATGATACTGCTTTGTAGAGTAAAATTCAAGAATGCTCAGAAGAATATTTTCATGAAAAGATACTGGATGAAGCGCAAATATCATGGATATTTCACTAATTTCATGGAGTATAGAAGTCAAAACTTTAACCAACTGAGTATAATAACGAATGAAATAACAAAAGAAATCACCATGCATGCGGTACTTCGCATAGACAAGTTATTCCAACAGAATAATAAGTAACGGAACCAGGTCAGGCAAAATTCGCACCGACAGGATGTTCCAACAGAATAATACAGACGGAACCAGGTCCGGCGTAAAACGCACAGACAGGATATTCCAACAGAATAATAATAAAGACGGAACCAGGTCCGGCGTAAAACGAACAGACAGGATATTCCAACAGAATAATAATAAATACAGAATAATAGAAGAATGTCACCAAGTATAGGTTAGTCCGCGTATACTAGTTATTCCAGCAGAATAATAAAGAATGGAATAACAGAAATTCTCTTCATGAATACAAAAGAAATAATACCCCTTACCGTAAAAGAAACTGGATATAAGAGTAGGGAAGTAGCAGAATATTTTTCTATAGTTTCTCTATAATTTCTCTCTCTAAAGGGTTTCAGTGAATTCGTAAGAAATAATAAAGGAATGAGCTTCTATTTATAGAAGAATCGACTGCATAGTAACTAACTCATGAACGGTCCATATTGATTTACTTTAATCTGACGGTCCATATTTAAAATAAAATCTTTTAAATAAAATATAATATATTCTATTTATAATATAATAAAACGAATAACTTTATAAAAAAATTTACTATGCAAATACTATGCAGGCACTATGCAAATACTATGCAGGCACTATGCAAATACTATGCATAATAAAATATAATATATTCTAATTATTGTCTAATAAAACAGATAACTTTTTAAAAGTATTTTGTTTTATATAAAAAGCTTTTCTGTTTTATTACATTAATAATACCAATAAAACAAAACTGAGTGACTTATCACATAAGCATCAATAATCAATACCGTGTGCTACTGTGCAACTACACGTATTACAGTACTTTTAACACCGGGTGTTTCAACAATTAACGGTAAAACTTCCGCCGTTATTTTCATAAAGTATTTTTGTCGTTTTCTCAATCCGACAATAATTCCGTTGTGGGGTCCACCAATGGTTGTGCCGTTGTACGAATATTCCATGTTAAAACGAATATTCCCCGACCAATTGAATATTATATAACAACTTGCGTACTTTGTAAAATTTATAAATATTACCCACAACTATAACATTATATCAAATTCATTCCATAATATTCAAAAATGATATTTATAGAAAATTCATTTTTATTCACAAAAGTTGGGGTCTTACAAAACTTTTATACCAAGGTAACCAAATATTTATACTAAGGTAACCAATCTACCTCCACACCAGCTACAGTATGAATTGGTTACCTTGGTCTGAAAGTTTGGCCACCAGCTGCATGAAAGTTTGGCTACCAACTGCATCAAATTCAAAATAAATTGGTAACTTAATAAAACTGAATTGGTTACATTGGTATGAAGGTTTGGCTACCTACTGCATGAAGGTTTGGTTACCAACTACATCACATTCAAAATAAATTGGTAACCTAATAACATTGAATTGGTTACCTTGGTATGAATGTTTGGCTACCAACTGCACTATGAAAAACTGCAGGTGTGGATGTGGATTGGTTACCTTGGTATGAAGGTTTGGTTACCTTGGTGTGAAGGTTTGGTTACCAATTGCATTATGAAAAATTGAAGGTGTGAAGATGGATTGATTACCTTGGTATGACGGTTTGGTTATCTTGGTATGAATGTTAGGTTACCAACTGCACTATGAAAAAATTACAGGTGTGGAGGTGGATTGGTAACCTTGGTATGAAGGTTTGGTAACCTTGGTATGAAGGTTTGGTTACCAATCTCTTCTATCAGTTGTTGATTTTGGATCAAATCCAATAATCAAGGTAAGCATTGGGACGAATATGTCACCACCGCCTACACTTCCAAATGCAGCTTTCGAAATACCCAGCAAGTCATCATTCTTGACTTCTCCCATTTCCATTGCAATCTGGTGTTTACTAACGATACTCCTTGGTAGAATTTGCAATTCCTTGCAGATTTCCTTCATTCTCTTGTTAGCTTTAGTTGGAACATATCTACACTTCGAAGAGACATGATAATTATTTTTTGGCTATATTAAGTTAATAATATTACCATGGAGCATGGCCGCGTAGGCCAAATTTTTTGCTTGACTATAGTTTTTTAAACCTATATGGAAGATGAGGTTAAATAACTGTTTCACTATGAGTTCAAATTCATAAGATATTTATATCTTACCTCCACCCGGGTAACTGCATAATTTGAAGAGTTAGATCAACTTGTTCCTTCTGGAGGAATGAAAATTATAAATAGAACTCGCGGAAAACTTGATTACCTTTCAACAGGAGAATCAACAGATGAGATAATGGAGATTTGTCATGTCAGCCCACCAATACTAATCCCCTAAATTAAGGAATCCTAATTGCATACTAATTCCTTAAATTAAGAAATCCTAATTGCACTAATATTGTAAATAAATATGGGAAAGTTTATTACTTTTGTAATTATTTTATGGATGCACCATTATTGTAATTATTTCTAAAAATGTACTAAAATATGTAATTAATCCTTTTATTTAGGGTCCTTAACACTAATATACAACAATTAGAAAGTAATTACAAAAATAAAACATCCACAAAATAATTACAAAAATAATGTAATTCACAGTAATAAGGAAACCTAAAATTACGGAGAAATAACTGCCATAATTAATAATTCAAATTTAAATATCTTGGATCTAACAACAAAAATAAATTTAAATTCAAAATAATAATTCAAATTCAAATATTCAAATTCAAAACTTCATCTCTCTCACAGTAGCCCTCTCCTCCGCTACTCCGCCACTACTCCGTCGTGAATCTCCTTCTTCACAGGTTGTCTTCTTCATAATCATCTCGCAATGGCGATCACGGTCCCTGAATGTGTAATTTGACATCCATAAATACTTACCCACCGCGAGTCCAACATTGAATGGAATGTAGAACGCCATAGCGGATTCTTGCTCCAAGGTTCTGCAATGATAATTCATTATACGGTTGTGGTTAAGGGTGTAAACGAGTCGAACCGGAGCGAACAGCGAGCTACTCGAATTCGGGTCGAAATGATAAATTCGTACTCGAATTCGGCTCGAATTCGAATTATATTTGAAAATTCCTGCTCAGATTCGAGTCGACTAGAATATTTATTACTCGAATTCGATCCGACTCGACTCGAATATTTATTCAAACTACTCGCGAGCTTCAAATTCAAGCTCGAATTCGAGTCTCCACATAATAACTAATTTTATAATAAATATAATTATAAATTGAATTTGTTATTTTACTTAAAAATGAGAAAATATATTTATTATTACACTTTACAAATATAAAATCACAATTAAAATTAAAAACAAAACAAAATAATAACTAATTATCCTAATTTGATTTAAATTTGTATATATTATAAGAGAATGTATTGAACATCTAATCGAATATGTATTAACCGAGTATGTATCGAATCACAATCAAGAATTCGAGTAGATTGAATCTTAAACGAGTCGAGTATAACCTTGCTCAGATTCTACTCATATTTTTATTCGAACTATTTTTAATGCTCAGATTTGGATCATATTATTAACGAATCCGAGTCTAGCTCGTATTTTTTCGAGTCGAGCCCGAATCGAGCTCGAATTGTGTTCGCTCGTTTACAGCCTTAGTTGTGGTAAATAATCTCTAAAGCAATCTGATCTGTCTAGTACCATGTATCGGCGAGATTCTCCGGCACGACTCCGGAAATTCCAATTCCAATTCCAATTTCATGTCCAAAGGAAAATAAGAACACTGCATAGGAAAGAGAGAGATAAGAGAGTGATGTGTAATATAATGTTGATAACCAAACCTTCGTACCAAGGTAACCAAACTTTTATACCAAAGTAACCAAACCTTTATACTAAGGTAACCAATCTACCTCCACACCTGCTGCAGTATGAATTGGTTATCTTGATTTGAAAGTTTGGCAACCAACTGCATGAAGGTTTGACTACCAACTGCATCATATTCAAAATAAATTGGTAACTTAATAAAACTGAATTGGTTACCTTGGTATGAAGGTCTGGCTACCCACTACATGAAGGTTTGGCTACCAACTGCATCACATTCAAAATAAATTGATAACCTAATAACACTTAATTGGTTACCTTGGTATGAATGTTTGGCTACCAACTGCACTATGAAAAAATTGTAGGTATGGATGTGGATTGGTTACCTTGGTATGAAGGTTTGGTTGCCTTGGTGTGAAGGTTTGGTTACCAACTGTGTAAAACCCCAACTTTTTGAATAAAGATGAATTTTCTATAAATATTATTTTTGAATATTATGGAATAAAATTGATATAATATTATAGTTGGGGGTAATATTTATAAATTTTGCAAAGTAAGCAAGTTGTTATAAAATATTCGTTTGGTCGGAAAATATTATTTTTGTCAGAAAATATTCGTACGACGGTACAATCATTGGTGGACCCCACAACAGAATTATTGTCGGATTGAGAAAACGACAAAAATATTTTATTAAAAATAACGGCGGAAGTTTTACCGTTGATACTGTTGAACTACTCGGTAGTAAAAGTACAGTAATACGTGTGGTTGCATAGTAGCACACGGTATTGATTATTAATGTTTATGTGAGAAGTCACTCAGTTTGATTCAATTATTGTCAATTAATAATATGAATTATTTAGCGATAATGAAGTTTTGTTTTATTCGTATTATTAACGTAATAAAACAGAAACATCTTTTTATATAAAACATAATACTTTATTAAAGTTATTCTATAAATAGAATATATTATATTTTATTATGCATAGTGTTGCATAGTATTTTGCATAGTATTTGTATAGTAAAAATCTTTTTATATAAATAGAATATATTATATTCTATTTAAAAGATTTTTCTTTAAATATGAACCGTCAGATTAAAGTAAATCAATCTGGACCGTTCATGGATTAGTTACTATGCATTCCATTTTCCTATAATATAGAAGCTCATTGCTTCATTATTTTCTTACGAATTCACTGAACTCTAGAGAGAGAAACTATAGAGAGAAAGAAGAAAAGTATTCTGCTACTTAATTACTTCTTTATTTCAGTTCTTCTTTAAAACGGTAAGGGGTGTTATTCTTTCTTATTCATGAAGAGAACTGTTGTTATTCCATTGCTTATTATTCTGTTGGAATAACCTGTATACGTGGTCTACCCTATACTTGGTGACATTCTTCTATTATTCTGTTGGAATATCATGTTTGTGTGTTTTACACCGGATCTGGTTCCGTCTTTATTATTATTCTGTTGGAACATCCAGTCTGTGTGTTTTACACCGGACCTGGTTCCGTCTTTATTATTATTCTGTTGGAATATCCTGTCTGTGCGTTTTACGCCGGACCTGGTTCTATTATTTATTATTCTGTTGGAATAACTTGTCTGTGCGGTCTATTGCATGCATGGTGATTTCTTTTGTTATTCCATTCTTTATTATACTCAGTTGGTTAAAATTTTGACTTCTATACTCCATGAAATTAGTGGAATATCTTTGATATTTGCGCTTCATCTAGTATCTTTTCATGGAAATATTCTTCTAAGAATTCTTGAATTTTACTCCACAAAGCAGTATCATATTGACAATTTGGACGTTGTTAATTCTTGGATAAATTAATTCTTGAACTTGTTTTATTGAATTCTTATATCATTGTCATCATCCTCATGTTTATAAAATGTTGAAAGTCATCTGTGGCCTGTAGTGCATAGATGAACTTTGTATGATTATGACCAGGGATTATTCGGTATAATCATGACCGTAATGTTACAAATGTGTGGTAAAAGTCCTCATTGGCCCGTAGTGCATTGATGGACAGTTGTTGGCATGATCATGACTATTAATGAATACACAAATATTCTTAGCCCGTAGTGTATGAATAATTGTGGTCGTGATACTAAAGAATATCCTTGGCCGTAGTGCAGGGGTGATTCGATGATGTGGATTATTTTATTAAACTGAGTCCCAGCGATAACAGTGTTGAAAAACCTTTTAAATCATAGAAGATAGTAGATTTTATTCTCTACTTGACTCTTCTAATGGATTGCTTGTTTCGCTGCAATTAAACTTGATGTTTATTTTATTTTATTAGTTTAACACTGTTGAAGGCTAATGATAATTTATTCTGCATTATCTTAGTCATAATATTTCTTACTGGGCTAGTTGAGCTCACCCTTTCTTTCACTATTCTCTTCAGGAAATGAGAATATAGCTGGGACGAGTCGGGAAACGGAGTGATGGACCAGATGATAGTATTAGTAGTCCTCACTATTCTGTTAAATAGTGTGACAATAATTATAATGAGGACTCCTTTTGAGTTTGTATAATCTCTAGTAGACAATAATTGTATTCAAACTCACAGTTATGTTTTGTCGTATTGTACACGACAGTTATATTAGTAAGTTGTATTTGAATTCTGTACCATGTATCTGGCGACCCAATATGGGTGATGTATACCTAATTTTGGGGGCGTCACAAACTGCACTATGAAAAAACTGAAGGTGTGGAGGTGCATTGATTACCTTGGTATGAAGGTTTGGTTAGCAACTGCACTATGAAAAAATTATAGGTGTGAAGGTGGATTGACAACCTTGGTATAAAGGTTTGGTAACCTTAGTATGAAGGTTTGGTTAGCTTGATATGAAGGTTTGGTTACCAATCTCTTCTATCAGTTGCTGATTTTTGATCAAATCCAATAATCATGACTTCTCCCATTTCTATTGCAATCTGGTGTTTACTGACGATACCCCTTGGTAGAATTTTTAATTCCTTACAGATTTCCTTCATTCTATTGCTAGCTTTAGTTGGAACATATCTATACTTCGAAGAGACATGATAATTATTTTTTTGGCTATATGAAGTTAATAATATTACCATGGAGCATGGCCGCATGAGCCAAATTTTTTGCCTGACTATAGTTTTGTAAACCTATATGGAAGATGAGGTTAAATAACTGTTTCAATATCAATTAAAATTCATAAGATATTTATATCTTACCTCAACCCGGGTAACTGCATAATTTGAAGAGTTAGATCAACCTGTTCCTCCTGGAGGTATAAACAGAACTCGCCAAAAACTTGATTACCTTTCAACAGGAGAATCAATAGAGGAGATAAGGGAGATTTGTCATGTCAGCCCACCAATATTAATCCCCTACATTAAGGAATCATAATTGCATACTAATTCTCTAAATTAAAAAATACTAATTGTACTAATATTGTAAATAAATATGAAAAAATATATTATTTTTATAATTATTTTATAAATGCACCATTATTGTAATTATTTTTAAAAATATACTAAAATATATGTAATTAATCCTACAATTAATATTTCTTTGACACATATACGGATTTCGGACTCCAGCTCAGACTAGTAATAAATTTAGTAATGGAGATATAATTCCAGTCGTGCGGTAGTGGAGTATTGCGCAGTGTTCATTTTCTGGAGCGGAGAGATGATAACCATGACAATGGAAGGAGCTGGTTTCAAGTTACCTTCCTCTTTCAGAATTCTAAACCCTAATAAATCCCACAATTTCACCTCCTCCTCATCTACGCGATTGCGTTTCCGTGCTTATTCATCATCAGCTTCTTCTTCTTTAGCCGTCAACGAAAGAGACGTCGATCCGAAATTTGACTCCGTCTCTTCTTTAGGCCACGCCACCCGACCCGATTTTCCCATTCTCCACCAGGTACTCAATTTCTCTCTACTCTGTTTTTATGGTTACGGGAACATTTTGAATAAAACCTGAAGAAATGGAAACTCTTTAGTTTTCGGGAACCAAATTGTGAGTGGAGCATGGTTTGTATTAGGATTTAGAATAATCCCAAGTTCTATTCTGATATTTGATAACAACCTATTTGAAACCCAAACTTTGTAATTGATTCTCATGTATAAATTTTTACATTTTTGCTCTTTATTTGTGTAAAAATTTCAAAGCATTATTATTAGAGATTAGTGTTTAGATGGTTTGATTAGAAAGGTCAGCCACATGATTAATTATAGCTTTTTAAAAATGTTCCTACTAATGGACATCTACAGTCTACTATACCTTTTGCTGAAAAAAATGAGCCCGAAATAGTAAATCTTAAACTTACAATAAGAAAAAAAATCAGTTTTCTATCGTGTACTTTTGTTTAAAAACTTGAGGATATCTTTTGTTTTAGATTTTGAGGATTTGCTATTATTTTAGAACAGATAGGTTTTTTTGATGTTTTAAGAACTGAGGATATACTGATGTTTACAATAAAGTGTGTGTTTTGGCACCAAGGTCTCAAATGAGCTCTAGAAGCTGCTGGAAATTTTGATACAATGCGCTATGGAATGAATGAGCACTTTATTTAGTGCCCAATAGCTGTCTTCTAACTTTATTCTATCATTTGGACTCCAACATTAGAAACTTTATTCTTTGATCCATGAGAATATTTTACTTGAGTAGAGGTGACAGCCAGGAATGCAAATCAACCACACTCAGAGTCCTTTTGCTTTTACATTGTGGAGCATGTTATTTGCACTTTTGGGGGATTACTTGGTGACTTTGAGGACACTGGTTGTAGGGCTAGAGGCTTATAGAGGGGTGAGAGAGATGAAGGTGTGCAGGCAGAGGTGGGTTTGGCTACACATTGTCTTTGATGAACCATTTCGAGTGAGAGGAACAACCAATATGTTGAAGACAAGGAGAGGTCCTTTGTTCAGATTCATTTTTTGCTAAAAAGTATGTTGCATTTACCAAAACGATGTCTCTCTATTGAGGCTCCTTTGTTACTTTTGTGAATTTTCTTGTGGAGTTGTTGTTAGGAGCTTAATTTGTCTATCTTTCATTATCTCAATGTTTATAGAGAGGAGGGTTTTGTCTTTAGGTTTTAGGTTATGTGGAGGCATAGGTGTTCTTTGTCATCCTTATTCTTTGACTGTAAAAAAATTGTTGATATGGTTGTATTCGGCTTTTGACGTTTAATATCAGTTGCATAGTGAAAGAAAAAATGAACACATAGATCTCTGTTATAATTTGTTCCTCCTTCAGCCTGTAATATTTTAAGAAGTTCATAACTGAAAAAACATCTAACTGTGTAACAATTTTAAAAAACAACGGAAGGCTCAACTCATGCAATGACTGATTTTGGATGTTCCTTGAGGCTACTATCTTGAAATGGATGAGGTGGTGTGAAACCTGCATGATTAGCCGAGTTTGCTTAATGACAACTTTGGAATCAAAGGTCTTCGATTCAACTCTCCCTTGCTCGAGAGTGAGGTGGTAGCCAGCAAATACTGTCTGCCTCGCAGTGTATAAGCGGGGTTTGACTCTTGTCCCCCTCCCCTTGATAATATAAAATTAATGGTAGTACCAAGAAAAAAAAAGCCTCTCCCAGGCTTTTCCCATACTTCATACATGTGTTTTTGTGTGCAACTATTGATTTGAGATATGCAGGACACCCTGGGAGAATTCCAGAAAGTTAGAAATGAATGACCCTTATATTTCTTGTCTCTACCATCTTATCCACCATATCAGTTGCCAGAAAAAAAGAAAAGAATGGAAAGCTAAAATCTAACCTAAAGTTGAAACATATGTACTTAATTCTCATAGCTCTATGATGAATTTATTTGGTTGATAGTGTTTAAAATATCATCTTTTGCTGTGTTTTACTCATAGTTGTCATGGCGTTGCCATGGCGTTGTCTAGGAGACGACTAGGCGTCCCGGCGTTGGAGAAGGGTAAGACAATTAAGTACACGCATTGGTAGTGGGCCCAAGTTAAGTGATTAAGTCATTTTTTTTACCATGACTCATCATAACCTATGAACTTTTTCAATGTCCAAAATGACTCAATCCATGACCTTAACCTAACCCAAGACCCTATTCCTTTGAATGAGAGGAATGCTCGTCTGGGAGATAGAAATGACTTCATATTTGATGACTTTGTTTGAGCTATAACTAGAAATAGAGTAGAGATCGTGTTAGTTATTATGTTTTGTGTTTTAGGGTATATAAAATTTTATTGTATAATATACTTTTGAAATAATACAAATAATGTATAAATTGCACATTGTTAACGACTTATCGTCATACGGATGCCATGGCGGACGCTTTATCGCCTAGGTGTCTTGACGGTCAACTACCGCCGCGTCTCGCCTTGACACCGTAACAACTATGGTTTTATTATATAATGTAGTGTTCTGAGCCTCCAAGTTATTTACAGGAAGTAAATGGCTCAAAACTTGTCTACCTGGATAATGCTGCAACGTCTCAGAAGCCAACTGCTGTTTTGAATGCTTTACAGAACTATTATGAAGCATACAATTCAAATGTACATCGTGGTGTTCATTTCCTTAGGTAATTAATATTACTTGAATGTTTTTATAAAGAACAAGTATCCCTATCATCAGTAGAATTATAGTTAATATTTTTCTTTTTTTAGCCAATTTATATCACCATTCTCATCATTTATTTTGAGTGTAGTGCAAAGGCAACAGATGCGTACGAATTAGCAAGAAAAAAAGTGGCAACTTTTATCAATGCATCCGAGTCTAGAGAGATAGTTTTTACAAGAAACGCTACAGAAGCTATCAACCTAGTAGCTTACTCTTGGGGCCTCTCAAATTTAAAGCCAGATGATGAGGTTTGCTTTTGTTGTACTATCAGGTCATGTTTAGATGATATGTTGAAACTCTTTTCTGTATTGACATTACATTTGACCTACTCCCAGTTGTATGTTAAGTGAAATGTAAAAAATGTGTTATCGTAGATTAAGATTGCAAGTTGTACTCTAAAAAAGGAAAAATAGTAGATTACAAGTTGCAACCATGCTGCTTTACTGTTTCTTTTGCAGTGTGCGCCCTCCCCCCTCCCCCCTTCCCCCTTCCCCCTTCCCCCCTCAATCATATGCATTAGCTTGTTGCAGTGAATTGTCTGCAACTCTATTGTTTCCGTTAACAAAATGTGTTGGTTCTTTATGATTTTTGACATTCTGCCCCTAGAAGTCTGCTATTATTTCATATACAAGACATTTAGACATTTAGTTCTCCCAATGAGTGTTTTAACATTTTGCTGCAATTATTTTTCACCACCTGTGTTACTGTCTTGGATCTCCAAATTAGAGGGATGTCCATTACAAAAATTTATTCTTTTCCAGTCTTTTTTGTCTGTTTTTTAGGACTCATTGTACTCCTTGATTGTATCTCGTGTTATATCTAATAATCTTTTTTTTTCCTATCAAATTTATTAAAATAAAATTATGTTGTAGGCAGGGAAATTACTTCTTACCATATATTGTATTGGTGGAAGGTAGAAGAAGTTCATGGTTTATGGAGATGTATGTACTTATGCTAAAAGGTTCTTTACTTGCTGAAATTTTAATTTTTAGCTTATATTACGAGGTGACTAACAATCCCTTGGTCCTAAAGCATTGCTGTATTGAGCTTGGTACACCACTATTTTAATGAATCCTTTAATCTTGTTTTCGTGATAATTAGGTTTCATTTTGTAATCCAACTTTGGGAGTACAATATTAATACACTTCAACCATATTTGTTCTGCCCACTTGTATTCCTCCATGTGAAGATGTCGGGCGTTTTTGGACTCATTCTAGGACTTTCCACTCAAATGATAAAATGGATATGGATATTACTCAAAATTTACCTGATTGTAAATATTTGCAGGTTGTACTCACAATTGCTGAGCACCACAGTGCCGTTGTACCTTGGCAGCTTGTTGCTCAAAAGACTGGTGCCATTCTAAAGTATGTGAGTTTAACTGAAGATGAAGTTCCTGATGTAGGGAAGTTGAGGGAATTGCTATCAAGGAAGACAAAACTTGTATGCGTTCACCATATCTCAAACACGCTTGGTACGTAAATAAAAACGTGTCTTCAGATTTGAAAGTTCAATACTAATTTAGAATGGCAAAACTAATGATTTGACAACCGAAGTTGGCACGTTTTATTGAATACCCAATTGAATTTTTAATTTTTCAAATTAACTCACTGAACTAATTTTTATTTTCAAATTGGGTTATTCCGTTAAAAAAAGTTGACATACGTTATTTTTGTATCTACGTGGCGCTGACGTGGGGGAAAAAAA
This sequence comes from Panax notoginseng, assembly GCA_016801055.1. NCBI lineage: Eukaryota > Viridiplantae > Streptophyta > Magnoliopsida > Apiales > Araliaceae > Panax > Panax notoginseng. The sequence continues at coordinate 70,848,034 of CM029023.1, forward strand.
GTGCTTATGTGGCAAAAAAAATTAAAAACAGATTTTAAAAATAAAAAAAATTAACATTTTAAAGTTTTAAAAATAACAAATTTTTTTAAAAACTGAATTTTTTAAAAACAGAATTTTTAAAAAAATAGTCTTTTTTTAAAAACAGAATTTTTTTAAAGAACGGAACTTTTTAAAAAAACGGAATTTTTTTAAAAACAGAATAAAACAGTTTTTTTGAAAAAATCTGTTTTTTAAAAAATTCTGTTTTTAAAAAAGTTCTGTTTTTAAAAAAAATTTATTTTTTTAAAAAAATATGTTTTTTAAAAAATTATATTTTTTATAGAATTCTGTTTTAAAAAAAATTCTATTTTAAAAAAAATCTGTTTTTAAAAAAAAACTGTTTTAAAAAAATTCTATTTTTAAAAAAGATCTGTTTTTTAAAAAAATTCTGTTTTTTAAAAATTTCAGTTTTTTTAAAAAAGTCTGTTTTTAAAAAAATTCTGTTATTTTAAAAAAAAAAACCGTTTTTAAAAAAATTCTATTTTTTAAAAGTCTTTTTTAAAAAATTCTGTTATTTTAAATTTTTTTGTTATTTTTAAAACTTTAAAATGTTAATTTTTTTATTTTAAAAAACTGTTTTTGATTTTTTTTGCCACAATCAATATTTTTTATTTTTTTTGCCACTTCAGCGCCACGTAGATAAAAAATTAACGTCTGTCAACTCTTTTTTAACAGAATGACCAAATTTGAAAATAAAAATTAGTTCAGTGAGTTAATTTGAAAAATTAAAAGTTCAATCGGGTATTCAATAAAACGTGCCAACTTCGGTGACCAAATCATTAGTTTTGCCAATTTAGAAGGGGGTTGAATAGATTATTACTGATTAAAAATTTATTAAAAGGCCTTTTTGAATTTTTGGTTAATTAATTTACAGTGTGAAATTAATATGTAAGACTGTAAAAATTTATTCACACAATGCACACCTGGGTATGTTGCTACGTCCGGGACTTGAGATCCTATTAATCTCGGTAATAAATACTCCTTCAATTGGCGGAGAAACCCTTACAAAGTTTTAAAGATTAACTTTCAACTATATACAACTAACTATTTTGGACAACAAACTCTCAGCTCCTTCCTCAAACTTAGTTGTTCTTTTCTTTGAGTTAAGTTCTACTTTATGATCTGGTTTTGAAACGTCTTGGTCAAAGAATTACTCGTCTTTCTCACAGGTACATAAAATAAACTAACACTGTCATTTTCCCTTTTTACAAAATATTTGACAGAAATATGCTTATATTAAAGTTTTTAAACTTTTATATTTGATGCTTCTCAAATAAGCTGATAACAATTTTTTTTTTGCTAAGAGCAGATAACAATTACAGATCAAATGTTTATATAAAAGTTCAAAGACTTATATTTGTATGCTATGCTTCTGTGTAAGTAGATATATATTTATGCTCAGTCATAAAAGCTTATGTAACTTTTATATTTGTGAATATGCTTCTGAGTAAGCAGATAAATAATATTAAGTTTAGATCAAATATACTTGTGTGTAAGCAAATATATAACTTAGTGTAGATTTATAAATGTTTACTTTTTCTTTATAAATAAAGAATATGTTTTTATGTCAGACAGATATAACTTTGATTTCAGATACAAAAATTTAATTAACTTTTATAGCGAGTGATATGTTTCTTTGTAAGCAAATATGTTCAATGAGGTTTGTGATATAAAAGTTTAAATAACTTTTATATTATGAAACAAGTATTTATGAATAAATAAATTTATATTCAAATACTTGTGAGGACATATATCAAGTATAATAAATGAATTAATTAAATAATACTTGATATAACAAATAAATTTGTTTAACTCAAAGATATATATAATAATATATTTGATCTATGATGTGAATACGTTAAATAAGGCCACTTAGGACTTTGAGCCCTCGTTCGGCTGATTCTCTCACTTAAGAGGAACGTATCCAGTCTCGGTGTTTAAGTATTGACCAAATTTATAGTTTCACAACTACTATTTATATAAATATTTTCGATAGATCACTTGAGACTTTAAATTCCGTTTGGATGATTTCCTTACTTAAGAGGACTATCTCCGATATTGTTTTGGTATTTATATAAATAAACTATATCCATAAAAGGCCACTTAAGACTTTGAGTCCTCGTCAGCTTATTCCCTTAGAGGAATATCTCCGCTATAGTCTCGGTATTTAAGTACCGACTTTTTATATGATATAAATAGATGAAATATATATATATATATATATATATATATATATATATATAAATGTGTACCAATTTATATTCGTATTGGTGGTTTGCAGAAATAAGACATACATACAATCGAATTGTAAATAGAGCGGAAGCATGACATAAATCGTATTTAAATTTTTTTTGCAGTCCCAGGAATCACCTTATGCAATATTATTAATTGAGGAAGGATAAAAGATATACCTTTGAAGATGATCAACCCTTTGATGTGTTCTTCAAACTCGAATCCTTTTCTCCTTCGTGATCTCTCCAATTCTCGGATCCAACGTTCACTACAATAGTGTGCAATGCCTAAGCGGTGATCCACCAAGAGTAATTGATTGAAGATGTGAATTTAGATTCTACTAGATCTTGGGTGGCCAACCCTAATTCTCTCTATCCTAACTCCTTAGGGTTTTGAGAATGCTTTCAAGAAAGATGCAAGTTGCAAGAGTTACATTAGTCTATTCCACAATAAGACTCCTCTTATTTATAGACTAATTCTATCTGCTAAACCTTTTAGGAGTTGGGGTTTTAATTTATGTCCCAAGGAACAAAATAAGAATAATAATAAACAATGTTCTAAAAGGCGGGAGGCGGGCGGCCGGAGGGGGCCTAGGCGGGATTTTTTATTTTAAGTCAATTTTAATATTTTATCTAACATTTATCCAAACAAAATAATAATATAAAGCAAAACAACCTATAATAAAGATAATAAAAGTATTTGCTTGAAGTTTAAACACATCCATATTGTTAATGTCAAAGTTCAAACACAAGCATGCAATTGTTCAAAGTTCAAATATATTTTTAACGTATTAATTTTATTCATAAACAAGATTGCTATTAAATAAAAAAATTTAAAATTTCAAGAATTTAATTCAATATTAAAACTTAAAAAACTAAACATAAATTTAAGAATTATATTGAATTAAATTAAATATTACAAATGTATCATCATTTATATAATTTAAAGTTGGTACAAGTTCAAAAAATTACAACTATAATAAAATTATTCATTTTGACTTGATATTGTTCACTTCTTGTTATGATTTGATATGCTTCAATCTGTATTATGAATATGGTAAATAATTAGAAAAATAAATATATCAAGATCTGGTTTGGGTAGTTATTAAAGTAAAATAAAAACACTCTTCGCCTAGACCCCGCCTAATTTTTTAGAGGGATTTTTTTGCCGCCTTGGGCCTAGGTGAGGTGTCAGGGGAGCCTAACACCTAGGCGAGGCGCCAGGAAGGAGCCTAGCACCTAGGTGGGGCGCCAAGGGGGGCCTAGCGCCTAGGCGGGGCCTAAGCAGACCTAGGCGGGGATTTTTTGAACACTGAATAATAATAAATAACAAGACTTCTATTATTAATTTATAATTTAGTATTTCTCCAAAGGGCAAAGGTCCAAAAATGCCCCTGATGTTTACTTCGATATTCCACTTGCACCCTAAACTATTTTTTTTCCAAAAGTACCCTTAACGTTACAAATTTAAGGTTAATTGTGCCTCTGCCGTTAAAAAAATCCAACTAGACAAACGGATGTCCTAAGCGATTGACACGTGGCAAAAATAATTTTTTTAATTCTTTTCTTTCTTCTCTCTCTTTCCTCTTCCTTTCTTCTCCCTCTTTTCTCTCTCTCTCCGTTCTTCTTCCTCTGTTCTAAAATAACAAAATAGATCTGGTTTCATCTTCTCATAGTAAAAAGCACAGGCCTGATAAAATAATGACCTCCTCAACCCTATGTGATTCACCTTCATGGTTCCCAGAACTGCTCCCGGATCATCCACAAAATCCAATTTATCCAATTTGTTTTTCCATTGCTAGCATTTTGCATGATGGGATCACCAACATCCAGTTGAGGGCTGATAATCTGGCAAGGCCTCTCCCCTTCCTGTTTGATTAAGCTAATGAAATTATATCATCAAGTCATAGTAAATAAGGTTGATAAAATAGTACAAGGTTCAAGTCTCACCTTTCCCCAAAGTCCAGACACCTTGTCATACCAATATTTTCTTGGTTTTAGCTTTCTCGGAGGGTTCGGACAGCCAAGCAATTGAACTAGCTCTTCATTTGAAAGAGGCTTCCCATTCACACAGACAAGTTCAGGTGGTACCTGATTTGCTTCGCATGATATCTCATAGCTCATGATCTGTTTAGCTCTCAAATCAGTGAGCAAACATTCAAGCATGCGAGAACTTTTTCCAAGGGTCGCTCGCTTTGACTCATCAATCCTACAACCAATGCAAGTAATACATTTTCTTCCTTCTGGCATTGACCCCATTGCTCTCAGCACACAATTACAGCAATACTTTGCACTGCAGACTATGCAAACTTCCTTCTCAGTGAACCGAGTTCCTTCAAGGCATCGATGACATAATCCTTTCTTCACATTGGATTTAGCCACTTGCCTTTCTTGACCTATAATCCACTCACCATAACCATTTTCCTCATGAACAATATCACTTAATTCAGGATCACGAAAGGTTACATTCTGCATTCTGTTGCGAGGGGAGACAGCCTCATGAAGGCTTTCCTCCGTAATTTCAGAGGCTGGAATAGCTGATCTTAAACCTGGTTTATCTAAATCCAAAGAACCACCTTTGCGATCATCGAGGTCTGAACTTCCTGACTGGTAATCACCAGTACTGTCAGAAAACACCAATGTACCGGAGCTTCTATTTCCATTCAATACCCGGGGTAAGCATTCATCACTATCCGAAAAACCCCAATGTGCCATGACTATCTGAGCAACTAACTACAAGAGCACCATCAAATTCACCTGAATGGGTAACTGAAATCGGAGACGCAACTTCTTGTAACTCTAATTTTGACAATTTCTTGACCAAAGGACCACTCTTCAAAATAGGTTGAATTACTGGCAGTGAAAAATTATTCAACTTGGAAGCAGTGGAGACCACCGCGGCAACCGGAACTACCCGGGGTATATCATAACTGACCGGAGGGCCACTGTACTCCATGGCAAAAGAGTACTCCACACTGTACTCGTCGTCAGCATCAGAAATTGAAGGCTTGGTGGGTAAAAATCTTCCAAAAAGACTAGCCATCTGCCTAATTTAATCAAAATTCTTTATATCCCAACTTTAATTTCAAAAACCCGTAAAGAGAACTACCTTCCAATTGAAAAAAGAAACTATCTTTTCTCTCTATCTCAACTCAAAACTAAGAAAATACTGAGGCTTCAACAAACTCTGTTTTATCAAGAGCTAAATTCTTGAAGCACTTGCAATAATTTAAAAACCAAATGAACTAATAACAGTAAAATCCTAACACTAGCACTAATTGTACATTCAAGAAATGGAAATTAGCTGAAAATTACAAGGCTACAATTATATACTAGTAAATATGTACGTATGTGTATGTGTGTGTATAAGATTAGCTGTAATATGTTTTTCTCTCTCCTCCAGAAGAGTTTAGAGAGAGAAATGAGCGAGATATGAGGCAAATAGAGAGGTTCTATGGCAGTTCTGGGAACCCAGATCTGTTTTGTTATTTTAGAACAGAGGAAGAACGGAGAGAGAGAGAGAAAAGAGGGAGAAGAAAGGAAGAGAAAAGAGAGAGAAGAAAGAGAAAATAATAAAAAAAATTATTTTTGCCACGTGTCAATCGCTTAGGACGTCCGTTTGTCTAGTTGGATTTTTTTAATGTGAGGGACACAATTGACCTTAAATTTGTAACGTTAAGGGTACTTTTGAAAAAAAAATAGGTTAGGGTGCAAGTGAGATATCGGGGTAAACATCAGGGGCATTTTTGGATCTTTGCCCTTTCTCCAAATACTTAATTATAAATATTATGCTATTTAATTTATTCAACTAATAAATTAAATACACTTAATTTATTATTATTAAGTCAATCATTTCTAAAATTATATTTCTCCCTTTTATGGTGTGACCCTCTAGGTTCAATATTAAGCCAATAAGTAAAATAAATAAATTAGAATCATTCTAATATTATTTATAATGAATTAAACTCCTTTAATTTAAATATAAATAAATAATATTTATTCTACATCATGTGACACCATATAAATAATGTATCATGACTATCCGGATAATATGAATTCAACGTTTAATCTGTGGATTATGACAAAGAATACAAATAACCTATTCTGTGAATAGTTACCGTACAATTTAATCCTTCTACCATACAATGACCCGATTAAACATATGACATGGAATTATTGACAAGTCTTATTTGTTTAATCATATGCATTTCGATTTTAAAATGCACAACTCTGATTAATGTAAATTAGAAACTCCTTTCTTATTTTCATTTCACATTGGCCAATGATTTATGAGTTGTCACTTATCAAATCGCATAGGACATTCTCTCCCTTTCCTGGAAATGGTAGATCATTTGTTAATCATTCACCTATCTCCATATATATTTTATTATATCCGAGCATACCCTACATTATACCCTAGATTATTAAGTAATATGTCAAAATATAACTCAATATATACAAGATACTTTGATAATCTCAAGTCCAAGGATCACTTGTACAACTATCACTATAGGAACTCCCATTGTCAGGCAAGTAAAACTCCATTAGGGTTCCTTTACGCGAATCACGTTCAGTGAACTTATTCTTCAATAAGCACCTACATACTTGCTTTAGTGTCTCTACACAAATGATTATGAGATCAATCATCCTCTTCAACAGAGCAAGTATAGTATGTACTAATCTATCCGGAATCAGTAACCCCACATTAGTGATCCATATGATTTGGAACATTTTAATTTTAGAGCTATCTAGAATTTAGATCTCATTAGCATGATCAACATCATCATGATTCTAAAAGCATTGTTCCAAAACTATGGGTTTATCAAATTTATTAATTCAACTAATTAACATGGATAAAGAATGCCTTTTGTATTATATAAATTTTCTTATTAATAAATGAACAAGATTACAAAGTAAATGCTTATCACATCCAATGCGATTGGCTTGAGGGCATACTACTTTCATGTATATCTATAAATATAAACAAGTATGGGATAATTCAAATAAATCAATTCAATAACTTATTTCAAATACTTTGACCAGTTTTCTCTTTTTCAAAAGACTAGAACTTTGAGTAGAAGAGAGAAAACTTCTTTAGATAGAGACTGTAGACAAGGAGGGTAAGCTTTTCTTTGTTTGTAATTGGGAACTTGAAATGAACTGAAAGCCTCCTATTTATAAAATTTTCAAGCCAAGGGCATAATGGTCATTTGGTAGCTTGTTTTGGAAATTCAAGGGCTAGGATTTTAAGTTTTGAAAATTAAGGACTCAGATGAATTTGGAAAGAGTCACACGAATTGCCCAACTAAATTGCATACTGACGAAATTTGAATTTCAAACTTTAGCCCATAAGAAAGAATAGCTTCCAATGAGTAAATAAGCACTGGCTTTTTTGTTTTTCAAACTTCAAATCTTAGCAGATGGATTCGGTCAAAAAAGGTGAAGGCTTTAAGCCTTTGCCTTTTCTTCCTTTATTAAGCCAATCACATGTATGCATTAATTAAACATTTCAAGTTTTCAAGCTCACATGCAAACATTCGGATAAATGGAAGGCACAAAACCTTTAACTTTTTGCAATTATATTTTGTAAAATAGCTTTAATATATAATATAATATTTTGAAAGCTTTAGTGAATAAAAATCATTTAGGAATAATAGGAGTTTCCTTGCCTTAGGAAATGTTACTTTATGAACTAATTTCTTTTAACACTTCATATTAAATTATCAAGGTCAAAAATATATTAGTTCAATAAGATTTGAATTTTTTTTTTGGTCAAAGTACATAACATAATTAAAAACAATTATAATATAAATCCTATGGAGAGGATTCTACCCTTTTAATTAACCTATTTACTAATTATTGTTATCATCAAAACTTAAAAGTTGGAGACCCATCAAGATCTTTTTTTGTTTTCTTTCTATTTTTTTATCTTTTAGGGTAGTTCTTAGTTTTCATTATCTGCAACTTATGAAGCAAATTTTTTCTGGTAGTTGTAACATCAAAAACCATTTACAACTGTATCTTTTTGCGGTTAGTTTTTATAGTATATGGTCTCCTTTATTTGTTGGTATATTTAATTTTCATATCAGACAGTTTTATCATTGTGATGTATCCGGCTTGTCAATCATTTAATGGATGTGATTTTTCTTCCAAATTGGTTTTTCCATCAGTTCTTCAACAAATCTTTATAGGTTTTATACTTGAAGATGTTTTTACCATTTATCTCTTGCTTACAAGGGACCAGGTGTTAACAAGGGAGAAAAAGGTTAACAGAGAACCTCTTCTATGAGAGAGAATTGCAACATTTAATAATGCAAAGGAGTTGGAAGAAGTACCAGCTGGAGCTGATGCAGCGGATACTCTACTTAACTTTTTTTTAGTTTTTTGACAAGTCACCCTACTTGACTTTTAAGAAGGGGGGATTACCCCAGATTTGAGCGCCTTCCCTACAACTGGTCTAGTAATTCTTATATGAAGGATAGCTCTAGTTAAATGCCTGCTTCTGATCTTTTTGCTTCCTTTTTTGCTACCATTTACCTCATCTACATCTTCCATTCCTGACCATGTGCTAGTTTTCTTGGGCAAATCTAACATTAACTTACTGGTGGTTCTCTTAGGAGAATTGGCACGAGCTTAATCAAGATGGGTGCTTGTGTTTCCACAGAAAAGAAACATGGCTGATACTTTTGCAACCTATAGAAGAACCCTCTGTTCCTCCTCGAACCAATATTAGGATAGTTTTGCAATGAGGCCGAGTTGAGTGTCTTGACTCTTACTGATCTTTACCTCTTTTAATAAATTAAGTTAGTAATTGGGTCGTGTAAAATTTAAAATGTCATGGCTTACTGTTCATTTGGTTTTTATTTGTTTGTTTGTTTGTTTATATGCCTGAATTAGGGGACCCGAGTAGGTGAGTACTGTAATTGAGGTTGGCGAAGTCTAGTGTTCCAGTCAAACATGAACACCAAGTATACTTCCCTGCAATGTGACCTTGGTCTCCATACTATAGTTTTCTTTGGTAAAGGAATGAATGTTATAGGAGAATGAGTCAAATGACCTTCAGTTTGACTAGTTTCCTTTTGTTGTTTCAATTGGAGTTAACTATACGTAGTATAAGTAAAAAAAATTCAACCATTTAGCCGTGATCTAGATTATTATCATACATCAACATACCGTCTCTATTCACAGGTAGATCACCTTTTCTTGTGTATTACAGTAATAGTGGGCTTCAATGTAGGAGTATCTGCATTATTAAGATCCCTCGTAACTATTGCTGTTGTTTATAATTTCATATTCGACTTCCACATACAGTTTACAGATTTGGGTATGCTCCTACTGAATGTCTAAGTAAGAAAGTGCAAGTATGTATCATTGCGTTGGTGTTTGTAGAAGTTTCGGATTATATAAAGTTACGATCAGGTCATGAATCGTAGTTATTTCTCTACTTACTATTATTATTTTCTGCTTTGTAGCTTCTGCTCTTCCAATTGATGAGATTGTGCTTTGGGCACATGATGTTGGTGCAAAAGTTTTGGTCGACGCTTGTCAAAGTGTTCCACACATGCCGGTTGATGTTAAAAGCCTCAAGACCGATTTTCTTGTGGCTTCTTCTCATAAGGTAGGTTATTTCAATGTATTCAAACGTACAAGTCTTCTGGGAACGTAATTGAATTTAAGGAATAAACATGCTTCAGATGTGTGGGCCTACAGGCATCGGATTCTTATATGGTAAAAGCAAGCTCTTGTCTGCCATGCCTCCTTTCTTAGGTGATGCGGACGTTTCTTTTATGGTCATCTATTTCTAAATTATAAGTAAAGCGTGTTCTCTGAACTTCTTCTGTAAAAGGAAATTTTGATTTATAAATCAGCTTAAAAAGTTGCACATTTTTTATGTTATCCCAAATCACAGGTGGTGGTGAAATGATAGCTGATGTATTTTTAGATCATTCCACCTATGCTGAACCTCCATCCAGGTCAGTGTCTCTTCTACTGCTTTCGGCTTATTTAGGAAAACCCATGACCCTCCTCTCTTGTAATTTTTCTTCTCTGTATCAACAGGTCCTTATTCTTTTTTTTAATAAAATATTTCTCTCTATCTTTGGCCCGTCTCCCTAGTATATATTATTTGATGTAATGCCATGATTTCTAAACTTACTGAAATGTTCTATAGATGTATCTGTGAACTGTAATTTTTGTGCTAAATTTGATGGTAATCTTTTTGTTCACTTAAATTTGATAGTAATCTTTTTGTTCACTTAAATTTATGTCTGCGAACCATTCATTGGACTAGATTTGAGGCTGGAACACCAGCGATTGGGGAAGCAGTTGGGTTAGGAGCAGCGATTGATTATCTATCTGGTATTGGCATGCAAAAGATTCATGATTATGAGGTGAGTTCCATATTGTTGTGGTCTACACTTTCTATTCTAAGTATTGGTCTACACTTTCTATTCTAAGTATTTATGTCTTTCTTTGCATCTTAGAAGATGACTGATACGTTCTGACACACTTCTGGGATAGGTAAAGAATCTCGTATATTTTTCAAAGATGTCATCTCTTTTTTTTCCCATTCAAATGGTCGAACAATTATTTAAACCTTAATCCCATCTCAATGATTTGATACTTTGGTAATTGTACCATGTAGATGTGGCCTTTAACTTTAAGTAACGGTTCAGTTGATGCAAGTCGCAACATAGTCCATCTTTTGTTTTAGCCGTCTTACTAAATAGTACTGATAATAATAATAAATAAATTAGAAGAACCTCTTCGTCCATTAATCTACAATATTTTTTGTAAATACTAAAGCATGATATAAAATGACAGTAGTTTGCAAGTAGTCAGCAGAAGACCTTTGCTTTTATATAGGTAGTTGCTGTTCTTGTAGATACAGAGTTTTCCTCTAACTTCTCTTATGTAACTCCTTTTCCTTAAAGGGTTCAATAGTTATATGCTTACCCTTGCAATTATGGTGTCATAATGATATAGGAATAGCAAATTCCACAGGCTAGCTGAGGATTTTGGTATGAAATTTTGAGATTTGATCTAGGGTTGAAAATGGAAATGGCCAAAGGGGTCAATAAGGGCAGAAACAACATTATATACCGAGTTTGAAGTCCTTAACATGATGAATAGTCAAGGTAGATTTACTCCTTTTGGGTGATTGTGTACCTTAACTTTGAGGAAAAATTATTGTTGGCAAATATAACTTTCTTTATGTAAAATACTGACACGTGGTCAAAGTCTGAAATTACGTAACATTGGACTTGAAACAAACAGAAATTTTTGTGCATGTTGATCTCTAACCCCCATACAATCTACTCCCTCCGTTCTAAATTAGAAGACCGATATCGACTTTCTGCAGCTCAAAATTGTCTTATAACTGAGGAAGTATTACTTACCATTTTTGTATCCATTGAGAAGTTACTTGAGGATGGTGGGATGCTCTGTTCTCTATGTTTGAATTAGAGAGAGAGAGACAGTATCTACTTAAATTTCTGATCTTAAATATCCTATATTGCTGTAGCTGCAGGAGATTTTTATCTAGGGGCAATATAGCTTTTTACATTTTTTTTACGAAATTTGAATTGAGGCTATTTTGTAATTATTTCTTTCTGACTGGCCCAGGTAACCAATGCGTGTTTGGTTAGATTTAGTTGCTATACTTCTTTTGAAGTATAGGTGTGTCTTTGATGACCAGTTGTGCTACCTTTTATACCCCTTGTGTACACACACATGGATTTAAGGGTTGGTATCATTAGAATTTGCATTAATTTGCATTAACTGCAACTTGGTTCGGTCTTTCGCTATATCAGAGAACCGTCATCTTATTTTTTAGCAACGAACAACATATAGCGACGTATCGAACCGTCGCCCGGTCCGTCGCTAAAAGGGTATGCAGGGTATGTAGGGTCAGGGGGTAAGCCCTTGATCCTTTCCATATATATATATAAATATATATATAGAGAGAGAGATATCAGATTGACTTGATACAACTCTAGGGCTTATATCAGGTCGACTGATCAAAACTACATCATTTTATTTATTAAAAAAAAGACAAATCATTAAAATTAAGACTGATTAAGAAAAACCTACAATTAAGAAAATATTCCAGAACTAGAAATCTGCATTGTTTCTCTGTTGATGAGCAACTCCCATGGAGCAGAATGGTAAACAAAGAAAATCAACAGGGACGTGTTTGTTGGAGAATTTTTAGTGGGTTTAAATAATTTAAACTTTCATTTAATTTTTATCTTTCACTGAATCTGTTAGTTATCAATTCTAGGAATCCGTTAGTTGACGAAATTGAGTTCCATAATGATATTTCCATGGCTAGACGCTTTATGATTTCTAAAGGTAATTTGGTATGCATAACTTGTATGAAGTGTGTACTTTAAATTAGGTATAGAAAAGTCGCTATTAAACCGATGTTAAATGAAGATTTAATCAAGTAATTGGTGTTATTGTAGAGGGGGACTAGGTGGGATTTATTGATGTGGGGAGATTTGAGCCGAGAGAAAAAGAGAAGTTATTGTAGCGGGATTGACAAGGAAGATAAAGGGAGGGGAGAGATATGGAGGTGCAGTTGGAGGTGGGAAAACTAGGAGGGTTGAGACAATAGAAGAAAGAAGTAAAACATAATATATTGAAGAGAAGAGAATTTGTTTTAATGCAACCACCATTATTACTGGAGTCTTAAAAGAAAAGAACAGAGTTTGGGGGAGAGTTGATGTGATATAAAGATTTTATTTTTATAATTTAGACTGTGTAGTTTAGAGTAATTGACCTGATATAAACTTTGGCCTTATATTCAAGTCAATCTGATATGCTTTTTCCTTGTATACGTGTATATGTTGTTGGAAATTCGATAGCAGTTGCCAATGTTCTAAAAGGCACTAGGCGGGAGGCGGGAGGCGGGCGGCCTAGGGGGTCTAGGCGGGGCCTGGGCGGGATTTTTTAATTTAAGTCAATTTTAATATTTTATCTTACATTTATCCAAACAAAATAATAATATAAAGCAAAATAATCTATAATAAAGATAATAAATACCTTTTCTTAAAGTTCAAACACATATCCATATTGCTAATGTCAAAGTTCAAACACAAACATGCAATTGTTCAAAGTTTAAACATATTTTTAACCTTTTAGTTTTATTTATAAACAAGATTGCTATTAAATAAAAAATTTAAAATATCAAGAATTTCATTCATTATTAAAACTTAAGAAACTAAACATAAATTTAAGAATTATAAAATTGGATTAAACTAAATATTACAAATGTATCATCATTTATATAATTTGAAGTTGGTACAGGTTCAAAAAATTACAACTATAATAAAATTATCCATTTTGACTTGATATTGTTCACTTCCTGTTGTGATTTGATATGTTATAACCTGTATTATTAATATAATAAATCATTAGAAAAATAAATATATCAAGATTTGGTTTGGGTAGTTATTAAAATAAAAAAAAATCTCTCCGCCTAGAATTCGCCTAATTTCTTAGAGGAATTTTTTGCCGCCTTGGGCCTAGGTGAGGCGTCTGAGGGGCCTAGAGGCGCCAAGGGGGGCCTAGCGCCTAGGCGGGGCGCCAAGGGGGGGTCTAGCGCCTAGGCGGGGCGTCAAGGGGGGCCTAGCGCCTAGGCGGGGCCTAGCGCCTAGGCGGACCTAGACGGGGATTTTTAGAACAGTGGCAGTAGCAATATTAACAAGAGTAATTGGCGAAAGTAAAATTGGAACAACTTAGCTGAAAACCGAGGCGTAGCGTAGCTACTGTCCTAAGAAGTGATTTCGCCCCCACTGATAGCAATCACAGGCACAAATGGGCTGCCGGCGATCACCCTCTAGGATTCAACGGTGGTGCCTCTGATCGTGTGTACTCACAGAAAGAGACTTTGGACTTGTCTATGTGGATTGCCCAGAATTACAAAATGGAATTACATATTGTATTAAGAAGATAAAGAAACAGTATGCGTAAAGAAACAGTATACGTATATGTCTGTGTTAAACCAGAATTCGCAGAAGCAGTATTTATATAAGAAGGATCATCAGAACGTTAAACACAAATTAACGTTGATGAACGTTGGGAAATAGACTGTTTACGTTGGGAAGTAAATATTGTTTACGTTGGGAGTTGGGAAATAAATACTGTTAACGTTGGGGAATTAGTAACGTAAAAGGAATTGAATAAGGTTTACGCTAATGAACGTTTGGGGTAAAACGGCTAGGGTATTAAATTTAGGCTTAGTATAAAAAGAAATAAAAAATTAGGGATTTAACCAAAACAGTGGGCTACATGGGTGCACCCGCGAAGCACAATCCATCGGATCGGCACCCCCCCTGCGCGGGGTATCGAGCGCACACACGCACTAAGGTTTTCTGATCGAAAGTCCAAGAACCAAGCTTAGCCTAGCCTAATTCCTTAGTCGTCCACATGTGCGCGAGCCCATCCTTATTTCCTCAACCAACTTACTAAACCCAAGCCAACATGTGATAATATACCCATAGAAAGTTTTCAAAATAGACAATATGGGACTTTGATAAAACCACAAGTTTGAAGCATAACCAACAATCTCCCACATGATTCAAAATTATCAAAGATAGAAAAATTAAAAGGAAGTAAGAAGGGCAATGGATTTTAGATACATAACGTCGATACCTTGTGGGTTTGAATCGACACTTAGTGGAACAAGCTCATGATTGTAGATTATAGGTGAACTATATTCTTGAACCCATTATCTATGATACAATCAATTGAACTTGCACACATCTAAAAATCCTGAATCCACACAAGTCCGCGGTTGGGCGCGTTCTAGGCCATGCGCCATATCCCAGATTTTCATAAAGGCTCTAGAGAGTTTGCCAAAGACTCATAGGAAGCGACCTACACTTCAACCTTTATATAGGTGAACCCATCAAGTGTATACTGACATACACCACCCTTTAGGGCTATGAGTTTCATTAAGAATCTAAATGATTCATCCTATCACAATTTGTCAGTATGCACCACATACACACAGGGATAAATATAAATAATTGTAGTGCTTTAATTAAATAATTCCATGACTTGTTGTTACCCATTGAACCCAATTCATGGGATCTCCAATCACATGGGTTGGGTTTCCATCACATATTATTTACTCAAAATATTGACAATAGTCCCATCCCTATAAATGCTTCTTGGACTACCTTTTTACTCAATCCCTTAGTAAGAGGATCTGCTAGGTTCTTTTCAGACCTCACAAATTCCATGGAAATAACCCCGTTATTGATTAGTCGTACAATATTATGCCTCAAGCGAATGTGCCTCTGTTTTCCATTATAAACATGGTTCATGCCCTGCCAATAGCTGCTCGAGAATTACAATGCAAAGAAATAGAAGGAATTGGCTTATACCACAATGGTATATCAGCCAATAAATTTCTTATCCACTCTGCTTCTGTACCTGCCAATTCTAAAGCAATAAATTCAGATTCCATAGTAGATCTAACAGTACAAGTTTGTTTAGCAGATTTCCAAGAAACAGCTCCTCCACCTAAAGTAAACACATAACCACTAGTGAAGTTTGTTTCATCATTATTAGATACCCAATTAACATCACAATATCCTTCTAAAACACTAGGATGACCAGTAAAATGTAAACCTACATTAACTGTTCCTTTTAAATACCTCATTAGTCGTGACAATGCATTCCAATGATCTTGTGAAGGATTATGTGTATATCTGCTAAGTCTACAAATGACATATGCAATATCAGGCCGAGTAAAGTTTATTAAATACATTGCGCTACCAATGATTCTAGCATATTCAATTTTTGCTATACCATTCCCTTTATTTTTCTTTAAATGCACACTAGAGTCATAAGGGGTTCCTAATGGTTCTTCATTAAAGAAATTAAATTTCTTAAGAATATTTTTTACATAATGAGACTGTGATAAGACCAATCCATTTGCATGTTTATTTATTTTCATGCCAAGACTCAAATCCGCTTCTCTTAAATCTTTCATGTCAAATTTAGAAAATAAAAAATCTTTAGTAGTTTTCACAACTTTCTCATTAGTTCCAAATATTAGCAAGTCATCCAGATATAAACAAATAATCACACCACAATTTCCATTGAATCTACTATAGACACAACTATCAGATTCATTGGTCACAAAATCATTAGACGAGAGTTTTATTAAATTTGTCATTCCATTGTTTTGACGCTTGTTTCAAACCATACAAAGATTTTACAAGTCTACACACTTTATGTTCTTCACCTGGAATAACAAACCCTTCAGGTTGACACATATATTTCTTCATTTAACTCTCCATTCAAAAGGCAGTTTTAACGTCCATTTGGTGGATTGTCAATTTATAAATAGAAGGCAAAGCAATTAAAATTCTTATAGTTGCTAATTTAGTTACTGGTGAGTAAGTATCAAAATAATCAAAATCTTCTTTTTGAGTAAACCATTTTGCTACAAGTCTTGCCTTAAATTTATCAATAGCCCCATCAGCTTTTAACTTCTTTTTAAACATTCATTTACATCCAATATGTTTACATCCTCTAGGCAAATTAACTAGTTCTCATGTATGGTTAGACATAATAGACTCTAATTCACTATTAATAGCATCTTTCCAAAAATTTGCATCAATAGATTTCATTGCTTCTTCATAAGTTTTAGGGTCATCTTCAGTTATAAAAGCAGTTATAAAATCTGGACCAAAAGTTTTCTCGAAACGTTGTCTTTTACTTCTAGTAGATGCAAGTACATGTTCTTTATCTTTCCTTAAAAGGTTCACTAGAAGAGGGATTGCCCTCATCTCTTATTTTCATTGGAAATATATTTTCAAAGAATTCTGCATCTTTTGTTTCCAAAATTGAATTATTTTGATAATTATTAGTTGCATATTTAATTACCAAAAATCTATAAGCAGCACTATTAGAAGCATATCCAATAAAAATACAATCCATTGTTTTAGGTCCGATCTTATTCCTTTTAAATTCTGGTATAGCTACTTTAGCTAGACACCCCACACTTTAAGATACCCCAAATTAGGTGCATGTTTCTTCCATAAACGATATGGTGTAGTGTCTATCTTTTTATGTGGAACTCTATTTAAAATATGATTTGCAGAAATGCAAGCTTCTCCCCACATATTAGAAAGTAAACCAGAACTAATTATCATTGCATTCATCATATCTTTAAGTGTTCTATTTTTCCTTTCTGCGACTCCATTAGACTGTGGAGAATACGGAGGAGAGGTCTTATGTATAATTCCATTTAGTTCACAAAATTTTTTAAGACTTCCCGAATCATATTCACCTCCACGATCAGATCTAAGTCTTTTAATTTTTCTTTCTAACTGATTTTCAACTTTCGCTTTATATTTAATAAACATTTCTTTCGCTTCATCTTTAGAGGAAAGAAGATAAATTCGAGTATATATAGACATATCATCTACAAAAGAAATATAATATTTATTACCACCTCTACTCATAGTATTTTTAAAATCAGCTAGGTCACTGTGAATTAACTCAAGTAACTCAGTTTGTCTTTCAACACTTTTAAAAGGTTTCTTAGCATGTTTTGCTTCTACACAAATTTCACATTTGTTAAACTCGGTATTTGCAAGATTAGGTATAAGTTCAAGTTTCAATTTTTTAATAGAAGCTACATTCACATGTCCTAATCTAGCATGCTATATATCCAAAGATTCAACAATATAAGCAAAAGAAGCATTCTTATTATTCAATTCAGCAGAAGCATCAAGTACAAATAAACCCCTATTACAAAAAC
The DNA here is from genome assembly GCA_016801055.1 of Panax notoginseng. NCBI lineage: Eukaryota > Viridiplantae > Streptophyta > Magnoliopsida > Apiales > Araliaceae > Panax > Panax notoginseng. The sequence goes on from CM029023.1 coordinate 70,866,088, forward strand.
ATTTTCCAACAAATTCCCCATTACGAGTAAGTACAAGTTTATCAGACTCAAACACAAGCTTAATGCCAGCTTTATTCAACAAGACCCGGACACAAAATTCCTACGAATATCGGGCACATGAAGTACATCTTGTAGGGCAATTGTTTTCCCAGAAGTTAATTTTAGTAAGACTTTCCCTTTTTTCGCAACGTTAGTGGCTCGAAAATCTCCCATAAAAACCTTTTCTCCATTAGTCACATTTTCGTAGTTGAGAATTACGTCTCTATTCGCGCAAATGTGTCTAGTGGCCCCAATATCTACTACCCATTCCGTGAAGTTGTCAACTAGATTTACTTCCAAGACAACAGCAACAATAATGTCGTCGGATTCAACCAAGTTTGCTTGGGGCTTAGGCTGAGAGTTATTATGTTTGTTATCTTTCCCCTTGAGAAAATGACACTTTATAGCAATATGGTCAGGTTTGCCACATACGAAGCAAGGACCTTTAGTGAAAGGTAAAGGTTTCTGAATTTGATTGGAATTGTTGAACCTATTATCCTTTCTTCTCATTGATTTAGAATTTTTCCCTTTGTATTTTTTGGACTGATAATTTTGGTTCTTTCACTGTGGCTTTTGTTCTACGAGATTAGCTTTGACAGTATAACTTGGAACTACATCTCCTCTTTCTTTAGCCCTGTTTTGTTCTTCAATATGGATGTGTGCTACTAATTCCTGCATAGAGAAATCTTTAGTTTCATGTTTAAGATTCATTTTATAATCTTTCCACGA